>PVIA01009600.1:0-59553 GCA_004024845.1 Tonatia bakeri
TGTCCTGAATTTCCCTTAACCCCTCTTCCTTCTTTTTGAGTCTCTTTTCCTGTTCTTGATCTATCTGGGTGTTTTTTTGATCTTGCTCTCCAGATCACTCATTCAATCCTCTTCTTCATGCAGCCTGCTTGTAATACCTCTTGTATACTTTTATTTCTGATATTTTATTGTTTATTTCTTCCTGGTTTTTGTTTATACTTTCTATGTTCTTTTTCATACTATTGTACTTCTCATTTGGTTCCTTGTAGTTGTCTGTGAGTTCCTTGAGCATCTTTATAACCATTATTTTAAATTATATATTAATATAATTTATATTATATATATAATATAATATAATAATATATTATTGTAATATATATATATATATATATATATATATATATATATATATATATATATAATAGTTTGGTTACCTTCATTTTGTTTAGCTCTTTTAGTGGGGAGTCTTCTATTCCTTTTGATTGCAGGTTCTTTTTTTTTTTTGTATCCTCATTTTAGGTGACTCTTTTTGTTTGTTTCTGAGCTTCCTAATGATTCACTTTGTTAGCTGTCCTTGTAGTGTGAGGAGTTCTGTGGGGTTCAGTGGTGTGGTCTCTTTGATATCCTTGTCTGGATGCTCTAGGTTTGCCCTTTCTTCTATTTGTATGGGTTCTGTTGTTGTACTTTGGATTTTACCTTTTGGTGGTTCCTTTGTTGGTGGTTTCTGTCCTTCATCAGGAATACAGATGTTCACAGATCTCAGCTATTCTTCTTTATGATCAGTAGAAGGGGGTAGAAAGAGTGGATTGAGACATCGGGAGAGTATTCTATGGGATTTAATGTACCAGAAAGTAGAGAAGTGATAGGATATTCTTTGGATAAGTATAGCATTAACTGTGATATTTCACCCAACTAGTCACTTTTTATAAAAGGTGAAAGAGAGACAAGACTCTTGTTAGAGGGGAGGATTATTGTGAGCTGAATCCAGAAAACAGAGCACTTTTGGAAGGTTAGATGATGAGATATTGTGAGAGTAAAGGATAGAAAGTAGGCGCAGTGTGAGAGAGAATAGAGTTAACAACAATAAAAATAATTCTAGGGATTGAAGTCAAGTGGGCTAATTCAGGGTGGGTTGCTGTACAGTATGTATAATTGTACTGGAACAACATGACAAGAAATATATGATTTGGATAACCAGAATAGAAAGTACGTGATCAAGAGTTGTGTATTATTGGAACACAGGCAAAGTGAAAGGAGGAAAATTAAAATACAGTAAAGAGAGAATAAGGAAAACCAGTAAAACAATGTAATGAAAAATAAACATTAAAAGGATAACTAAACATATGGAATGGAAACTAAAAAAAATATATTAATAATATTGAATGGGGGTGAGATAAGTGGAAGCAGAATCTACTTCCCCCTGCACATGGGTAAAATACCTAGCTGATCCTCTGAAGAACAGAGTGAACAGCCAGCAGTAACCCAGCATATAAGAAGAGTGGAGGCCAAAAATTATAGAGGACATTGAAAAATGAGACAAGTAGGTGGAAGCTGTGAACACCACGATACCTGCTGGAAGAGAAAACCCACCAACAAAGGAACCACCAACAGATAACAACAGAGGAAAGTGATGGAGGCAGTGAAAGCAACACTAACTCAACCCAGGACCTGTCTGGAAATACAATTAAATGGAGGAGAAATTACTCAGAACAAACAGCTAATCAAGCACAAGAGAGGAGCCTCAAAACCTTGTACACATGGCAGAACAGTGTTCAACGGAACCTGCCCACACCTGAAAAACAGAATACAAGATGTGGATGGAGTGACCCTCATTTAACCAGCTGGAGGGAATGACCCAACAAAGAAAGACCCAACAACAATCAAAACCCAAAGACATAGAGCAAGCCAGTATAAACCACAGCCCAAGACCAGCGAGCTCAGGAGATCAAGGAGACTGCACCACTGAATCTCACAGGCCACCTACCATAGAAGTTCACACCATAAACCCAAGAAGTCAGAACAGATCAATTTAAAAAGTAGAGGCTAACAAGAAGAGTCTCACAAACAATGACAAGACAAAGAAACAATCCCCAAATAAAAGGAAAGGAGGAAGTCTCAGAATAAATGCTAAATGAAACAGAGGCAAGTCAACTATCAGATATTGAGTTCAAAATAATGGTTATCAAGAGCTCAATGAACTCACTGAGAATTACCAAAAAACTACAAGGAAACTACAATGAACTCATTGCAAACTATATCAGCACATAAAAGGAAATAGAAACTATCAACAAGGGCCAAGAGGAAAAGAAGAATACAATTCTGAACTGAAGAACACAGTAGAAGGAATCAAAAGCAGGCTCAATGAAGCAAAGATATGGATCAGTGAGCTGGAAGACAAGGTAGGGAAAAACATCCAGAATGAAGAAGAAAAGGAAAAGAGGCTCAGAATGAATGAAGAGGTGGTAAGGGAAATGCAGGACAACATGAAATGTAATAATATCCATGTAATAGAGATACCAGAAGGAAAAGAAGATGAGCAAGGGATAGAAAACCTATTTGAAAAAGTAATGATGAAAAACTTCCCTTATTTGATGAGAGAAAATCTCACACAAATCCAGGAAACGCTGAGGGTCCCAATCGAGAGAAAACCAAAGAGGCCCACTTCAAGACACATTATCATTAAAATGGCTAAAATCAAAGACAAAGAGAATCTTAAATGCAGCAAGGGAGAAACAGCAAGCAACATACAAGGGAACCCTGGTAAGACTAGCAGCTGACTTCTCAATGGAAATGCTCAAAGCTACAAGTGGATGGCAAGAAATATTCCAAGTAATGAGAACCAGAGGCCTGCAACCAAGACTACTCTATCCAACAAGGCTCTCGATTAAAATGGAGGACCAAATAAAGATGTTCCCAAACAAAAGAAGCCTCAAAGAATATACCTCTTCCAAACCAGCTCTGAAAGAGGTGCTAAAGGGTTTGCTTTAAGAACAGGAAGAAAAAGAATGAAATTGAGAGGAACTCAGGTCAAAAAATGGCAATGAATAAGTACCTATCAATAATAACCTTAAATGTAAATGGATTAAATGCCCCAATCAAAAGACACAGAACCTACATGAACTGAAAGTAAATGGCTAGGAACAAATATTCCAAGAAAATGGAGAAACAAAAGAAGCCAGGCTAGCAATATTCATATCAGACAAAATAAACTTCAAATAAGAGCCATAAAGAGAGACCCAGAAGGTCACTTCATAATACTCAAGGGAATAATCCACCAAGGAGACATAAACATTGTAAATATATATGCACCCAACATAGGAACACCCAAATACATAAAGGAAATCTTGGAGGACTTCAAGAAAGATATTGACAACAACACAATCATAGTGGACTACTTTAACACCCCACTGTCAAAAATGGACAGATCTTCCAAACAAAATATCAACAAAGATATTGTGGCATTGAACAATGGCCTAGATAAAGTGGACTTAACTGATATATGCAGAGACTTTCATCCCAAAGAAGCAAAATACACATTCTTTTCAAATGCACATGGAACATTTTCAAAGATAGACCACATGATGGAACACAAAACAAGCCCCAATAAATTCAGAAAAATTGAAATCATATCAAGTATTTTCCTTGACCACAAGTGACTGAAACTAGAAACCACCCTAAAGGAAAAAACCTGAAACCACTCAGACTCATGGAGATTGAATACCATGCTATGAAGCAATGAATGGGTCAAAATGAGATTAAGGAAGAAATCAAAAATTTCTTGAAACAAGTGAAGATAAACTCACAACAATCCAAAACTCATGGGACACAGAGAAGGCTGTCCTGAGAGGGAAGTTGATAGCAATCCACACCTACCTAAAAAAGATAGAAACATTTCAGATAAACAACCTATCCCAATGCCTGCAAGCATTTGAAGAACAACCACAAAGAGAGCCCACAGTAAGTAGAAGGAAGGAAATAACCAGGATAGAGCAGAATTAAATGACATGGGGACTAAAAGCACAATGCTAAGGATCAATGGATCCAGGAACTATATGGGAAAAGAAATTTGCCAATGATACCTCAGACAAGAGTTTGATCTCCAGAATATATAAAGAACTCACATGACTCTACAGCAGGAAGACAAAAAAAAAAAAACCAGTTAAAATGGCTAAAGACTTGAACAGACACTTCTCCAAGGAGGACATACAGAGGGCCTAGAGACATATTAAAAGATGCTCAGCATCACTAGCCATCAGCAAGATGCAAATTAAAATCACAATGAGATATCACTTTACACCAGTCAGAATGACCATCATAAACAAATCAACAAGTGTTGGAGAGGATGTGGACAAAAGGGAACCCTAGTCTAATGTTTGTGGGAATGCAGACTGGTTTAGCCACTGTGGAAAACAGTATGGAATTTCCTCAGAAAACTAAAAATGGAACTGCCTTTAGTCCAGCAATTCCACTGCTGGGAATATACCCTAGAGCCCTAAAACATCAATCCAAAAGAACCTATGCACCCCAAAGTTCAATGCAGCACAATTTACAATAGCCAAGTCCTGGAAGCAACCTAAGTGCCCATCAGTAAATGAGTGGATCAAAAACTATGGTACTTTTACACAATCACAATCTACACAGGAGACAGAAATACGAGCCCCTACCCTTTGCAACAGCATGGATGTAACTGGAGAGCATTATTCTAAGTGAAAAAGGGCAGGCAAAAAATTGAGAAACAAATAGTACATGATCTCACCTTTAACTGGAACATAATCAACAAAAGAATAAAGGAAACAAAATATAATCAGAGACTTTGAAATCAAGAACAATCTAACAATAATTGGAGTGGAGGTTGGAGGGGACAGTGGGCAGAAGGATTTTCAGGAACTACAATAAGAGACACATGAACAAATCCAAGGGGGAGGGTGGAAGCAAGGGAGAGAGGTGGTCTGGCTGAGGTTGGGGGGAGTGGTGAGGGGAAAATGCAGACAACTATTATTGAACAACAATAAAGCAATTTATAAAATATAAGAAGTAAAAATAATGAAAAATAATAATACTACACATAAACAATAAAATGCTATCTCTATGACATTTGTCTCAGTTTCTCAATTTTTCAGGTTAGCCTTGTGTTCCCCCTTGGATCTGTCTCTGGACCCTTCCTAGCTCCATGTGTTATTGTCTCACTTGGGGGTAAGGAAAAAAAGGCGGAGTGGTATAAGCCTTCTGCTGATTTAAACCTGTTCAGCAAGGTCTGGTGGTCTTCCTAGATGCCACAGGAAGTGGGGCACTGGGCTTCACTTTTGTCCCTTCCTATGGTTTTCAGAGGATGGGGACCAGGTCTGGGCCACAATATTCATAGTTGCCCAGTTTCTGGCCCAGGTCCTCTGTGAGCTGCCAGGCTCACATCAGCTTGTCAGTCTAGTTGCACAGCACGAGTCAATCTTGGGTGCCCTGTTCCACTTGGCCACTCAGTCTGTGGTTATGCACAGCTCAAATCATCCTCAGGGTGAGTCAGCCACTGTCTCAGAGTTCCTTATAGTGCTGCTGCCCTCCATTCTTATCTAATGCATGGGTTTTCACACAACCCAACTTTCCAACCAGTCCTAAGACTATCCAAGTCAGGGTCTGACATGGCCCAACTCCTCCCTTTTCCAGATGTCCCTCAACACCTCAGTTTCTCTGGTGCCAGTGTCCACAGTCCTAGCAGTTGTATATCACCTCTGTGTGTCTCCCATTTCATCTCTATTCCCCCCAGCAACTTCTAGTATCCAGGTCCCTCCTGGTGCTGGGCTGCCCTCCCTGCTCTGGTAGCAGAGGGAACTGGTGATCTAACTCTCCTCCCCATATCTTGTGGCAGGTGCCAGACCGGGGGCCACAGTGGCCTAAGACACTGCACAGGTTCCAGGGACCTTACAATCCCAATGCAATCTCCTCAATGCCTGTATTTCAATGTCCTCTACAAGTTTTGGCCTCCAATATTCATGTAAGCTGGGATTCCACTGGCTGTTCACTCTTTTTCTCAGATCGGCTAGGTGTTCCATCTGGGCAGAGGAAGAACTGGTCCCTACTTTCACCTGCCTTGCCTCACCTTATTCCTCTTGAAAACAACTTTAATATCCACCAGCTGGTAAGTGAATAAACAAAGTGTGCTAAATACATACAATGCAATGCTACCCTACAAAAGGAATGAATTACTAATATGTGTATTATGAATGAATCTGAAAAGCGTTATGCTGACACAAAAGCATATATAAAATACAATTGCATTTATATGACATCTTGAAAAACACAAAACTGGGCATAGAAATCAGATCAGTGGATGATAGGCCCATGAGATGAGAAAACTGAACAAAAAGAGGAAACTTTTTGGAATTATAGAAATATACTATATCTTGATTATAGTGATGTATACATTTGTCAAAACTCTGGGCGTGAACAAAAAGAGAAACAAAAAGAGAAAATTTTACCGTATATAAATTGTGTCTCAATAAATCTGACTTTAAAAAATCAGGATCTAAAACTAGTTATATACAATCTTCAGTGTAGATACCCACTCAATTTCTAAGCTAAAATTTACTAGGTTAAAGTTGAGAAATATGTTTGGCAGAAAACTGTCGAAAAGTTTTTCAAGGTGGATGAAGTATTTTATGATCCCACCAATACATACTTGCTCCACACTGTCTCCAATAGTTGGTATTTACAATCCATCAGTCTATAGTGGATCTTGTTTGGCACCTGTCCCTGGTGCCAAAAATTTTGGTGACTGATGCTATAGAGGATGGTGGAGCCATGAGATAAAAGGAGCTGGCTCCCTGAATCACTGCATGGAGCATATCCCTCCTCTCACTCCCTTCCCTGCTTAAATTCCAAATAGACCTGATGTGTATGAGAAACACACTTTTTATGTGTTAATTTGATATTTTTAGTTCATCTCTTGAAGAAGCTGGTTCCTACGCTGATTAATATACTTGGGTATTTAAATACGCACTTTTATAAAATCAGTACTTGTTTCTAGTTGTGAAAATTCTGATTTCAGAAGCAGTTGAGGTCATTTCATCCTTTCACTCCCAAGTCATGGCTATTTTCAACACTTCTATATCTATAGTTATTTTGAAATTCTAGTTTTCCTTAATGGAATCAGTTAAAGGAGGAGTAGAGTAAATAAAGAAACAGAGGATGGATTGAATATGCCCATACTTCTTTATTGGAGCTGAGAGAAGTAAAGAGACAGAATTCATCTGATTTTAGCCATGATTTGCTTCTGCAGAAGAGGCACACTTTCAGGTGGGAGAAATGGATAGATACTGTGGAAAAGGAGGTTCTTTTATCACTTCTATTTGAGGACATTATTTGCCAGCTTGGAAAATAATACATATGTACTGTCAAATAAACACCCAACCCTGTAGTTTCTTAGGCAGGGTTGGGTGGTTAAGAGCATAGAAGATAAAACTGACTGTCAGACATCATTTATCTTAAAACTTTCTGGTACCCTGTCTCCTGGGGTCACAACCCTAACTGTGAAATGTACACTATTTTTCTTTCTCATTAGCTCCAGATTCAACTTCTTCTTGAGTCTTTTCTCTCCTCCTCAATGTCTTTGTTTTCACTCTGGCTTGTCTACTTCAAATCCCTCCAAATATCCTCTTATTTTTTTAAGAAAAATTTTCAACTTTTTAAAGATACAGTTGGATTACCAAAAAAAAAACCCACATATTTTTTATTGCTGAGTAGTATTCCACAGTATGGCTGAACCACAGTGCATTCATTTATTTGATGAATGAATTTGGGTTGTTTCTGGCTTTTGGCTACTACAAATGAAACTCTTATGAACATCATGTGTGAGTCGTTGGGTTTCATGCTTTCATTTTTCTTAGGTAAATATCTAGGAGTGGAATGGTTGTGTTGTAGGCTGGTTTATGCTTAACATTCAAATGAACCATAAAACTAATATCTGCTGATTTCCAAAGTGGTTGTACAATCTGAAACTTCTACTATGGTTTCACTTCTTCAGGAGGAGAGCATAGGTTTAGGTACAGAGGCAGCAATACCAGATTATGCCTAATGATGTCCCCTGTTACATTATAGAGTGTCCTGGTTTAGATAATAAAATGTTATTTTTCTTCTTGTAACTCAACTGGCCATGCTCCAGGCTGTTCTTTCACACCCAGTAAGCTCTCCAGCTCAACAAAGACTTTACTCTCCTGTAAAAGGAGTTTTACTGCTTTTATTAAATATTTTTTCCTTGCCAAGCTAGGATTACAGATGAAAACGACTGGCACAATGTACCCTAGGGCTAGCTGGTGGTTGTTCTTGCAATCAAATGCAGAGAGCTTACCTAGATATAGATAAACCAGAGGAAAATGTAGGTAAGAATGGAGGAAGTCAGATAATGTACAGATGACAATCATGTATAGATGACAGCATTTGTGTTCTTGGATCTCTATACTTTCCATTTCATATTTCTGTGAAGGTAAAAAACTACTCTGAAAAATAAAGCCTATTAAAACAAACAAGCATTTGCTCACATACAAAGAATCTAAGCCAACTGGCTCAAAGAGAATAAATCCTATTTGACTGTATTTTTATTTATGTGTTTGAAAGTGGCATTGGTGGAGCTTTCCTTCACCAAATCCAGAAACTGTGGGAATCCCAATTCAATTATCATTAAATGGCTGGTGTAAAACATTCAGCAAAGCATGTTCATTGGTCTTTTATTGCGTGAGTTGCTCTTTCTCACTCGCACTCATAATCGACCTCAGAGAAACTCTCAAATTTTCCACTCCTTAACATTTGGATATTTCTTTTATTGTAAAGTTCAGAGAGTCTACATATCTACACTCAAGATCAATATTATTAATATTAATGATTTTTTTTCAAAATGGCCATCATAAGCAAATCAACAAACAGCAAGTGCTGGAGAGGTTGTAGAAAAGGGAACCCTAATGCACTGTTGGTGGGAATACAGAGTGGTGCAGCTACTATGGGAAAAAGTAGGGAATTTCCTCAAAGAACTAAAAATGGCACTGCCTTTTGACCCAGAAATTCCACTGCTGAGATAGTACCCTAAGAATCCTGAATCACCAGTTTAAAAGAACCTATGCACCCCATGTTCATAGCAGCACAAGTTATAAGAGCCAAGTGCTAAAAGCAACCTAAGTGGCCTCCTGTCAATGAGTGGATAAGAACTATGGTACATTTACATAATGGAATACTACACAGCAGAATGAAAGAAGAAACTCCTACCCTTTGCAACAACATAGATGGGTCTGGAGAATATTATGCTAAATTAAATAAACCAGGTGTTGAAAGACAAATACCATATGATTTCATCTATAAGTAGATCCTGCTAAAAAAAAAACAAGGAAACAAAATACATCCAGATATATTGAAATAAATAACAAATTGGCAATAACCAGAGGGAAGGTGGGAGAGGGATAATGGGGGAAAATAGGGGAAGAGATATCAAGGAAAATGTATAAAGGACACATGGACAAAGTCAAAGGGGGTAGGTTCAAGAGTGGGAGGTGGGAATGGGTGGGGTGGGGGTGTAGTGGGGTGAAAATGAGACAACTGTACTTGAACAATAAAAAATAAATAATATCAATGTTCTTTTTTTCTTTTAGTGATTTAAAACATAAATATTTACTTGATCAGAATGTCCAGTCAAGATGGAGGTATAGGTAAATGTGCTTCATCTTCTTGCACAACTACACAAAAACACTACAACCAGACCGCAAAAGAAATGATATCCAGAACCATCAGAAAATTGAGCCATATGAAAGTATGAAAACAAAGGATTTGAAGAAGACACATTCATCCAGATGGGTAGGAAGGGTGGAGACTCAGAGATGTAGAGCCAGGCAGAGTGGCACAGATTGGTGGCTGAATGGGTGGTCACACATTCATGTGTAGTGGCTAAAAAATGGGAGAGATACTTTGGGAATGAAGGATCCCAGTCACAGGCTGGAGGAAAGAGCCCAGATTTTCAGCACCAGAAAGATAAATCCCCACAACTTTTGGCTATAAATACCAGTGGGTGTTGGGATGGTGGAAGAAACTGCCACATTTTCATGAAACTCTGCTCAAAGGGCCTGCACAGACTTAGAACTTACACAGTTTCACCCCCTCTGGGACTCAGCACCAGGGTAATAGCTGGAAGGGCACAAGTCATATATGGGGAGTAGGTGAAGTGACTGCAAACAGGGCAAGTGCTGGGCAAATCTCCAGAAGCCAGGCAATGCCATTGTCCCCTCTCTGAGCCCTGCCCCCACACAAAGCCATAAAGCAGGTGAAGAGGTTTTCTCTGCCCTGGGGATTACCTAAGGCTCTGAGTTACACAATTTACAGGTGCCTTTTGTATAATAGGCCATTCTACTAAGACAGGGAGTCAAAGCAGCTCTACCTAATACATGAATACAAAAAGAGGGAGGACGACAAATTGAGGAAACAGAGAAATATGGCCCAAATGAAACAACAGAACAAAACTCCAGAAAAAGAACTAAACTAAATGGAAATAACTAACTGATGAAGAATTCAAAACACTAGCTATCAGGATGCACAAAGAACTCATTGAGTATGACAACAGCTTAAAAAAGACCTAGGGAGAAATGAAGGTAGAATAAATGAAACAAAGAAAAATGAACAGAGATCCAACAATAGAGGGGATGATACTGATTCAAGTCAGCGATTTTCAATGTAAGGAGGAAATAAGCATTGAACCAGAACAATGAGAGGAAAAAGAATTAAAAAAAAAAAAACTAGATAGTACAAGGAGCCTGTGGGACATCTCCAAATGTACCAACATCCAATTCATTCGGGTACTAGAAGGAAAAGAGGAAGTGCAAGAAATTTAAAACGTTTTTGAAAAAACAAATAATGAAATAAAATTCCTTACTTGGTGGAGTAAATAGACATACAAGTCTGGGAAGTACAGAGTCCCAAACAAGTTGGAATCAAAGAGGAACACATCAAGACATATATTAATTAAAATGCCAAAGATTAAAGATGAGAGAATCTTAAAAGCAGCAAGAGAAAACCAGGTAGTTAACTAAAAAAGAGTTAATATGAGAGTTTCTGTTGATTTCTCAACAGAAACTTTGCAGGGTAGAAGACACTGGAAAGAAGTATTCAAAGTGATGAAGAGCAAGGACCTACAACCTGGATTACTCTATCCAGCAAAGCTATCATTTAGAATGGAGGGGAAGATAAAGTGCTTCCCAGGCAAGGCAAAACTAAAGAATTTCATAATCACCAAGCCATTATTACATGAAATGTTAAAGGAACTTATTTAAGAAAATAAGATTAAAACTATGAACATTGAAATGGCAATACATTCACAACTATCAACAATTGAATCTGAGAAACAAACTAAGCAAACAATAGGAACAGAAACAGAATCATAGGTATGGGCATCATTTAGAGGGTTATCAGCTGGGAGGAGGAAAGAGATGAATGGGGGAAAATGTTCAGGGATTAAGAAGCATAATTGGTAGGTACAAAATAGACAGGGGGATGTTAAGAATAGTATAGGAAATGGAGAAACCAAAGAACTTATATGCACAATCTATGTCCATAAACTAAGTGTGGGAACTGGAAAGCATTATGCTGAGTGAAATAAGCCAGACAGTGAAAGACAAATACCATATGATTTCATCTTTAACAGGAACCTAAACAACAAAACAAACAAACAAGCAAAATATAACCAAAGACACTGAAATACAGAGTGGGTTGATATTGACCAGTGGGGAGAGGGGAGTAAATTTCAGGGGGTAAGGGGAAGGGTTTGCAAGAACAAGTATGGGGGACACATGGACAGAAACAAGGGGCGGTGGAAATGGGAGGGATTTGGGGAGCGCTGGAGGTGGACTGGGATGGGAGTAAAAGACAGAAATCTGAGCTTAAATAACAATTAAAATAAAAATAAGAAATAAGGGTGTAAAGAGATTAAAACTATTACTAGAAAGGAAAAAGGAATATGAGATGGCTAACTGAAAGAAAAATTATTTTGAAAGTGTAGAGGGAGGAACAATAACAAGGATAGAAAATCAAGGCAAGGCAAAGAGAAAGTAAAATTTACATAGTAAATAAAAATGTAATGAACAAGGCAGAATAGAGCAAGAGAAGGGAAGCATATAGTATTAGTGTTAAACAGAAAATTTAAAAAAATATATAGTGAGAGAGAAAAAAAGAGAAAATTAAATAAATTAATTAAAGTGTAGCAACTAAATTGGAGAATAAATTTCCACCACAGCACTATCAACAATAGATGAGCTGAGATTAATTTAGGTGGGATGGGACTAAGAGGGAAAAAGAAAGAAAAGCTTAAGAGATGTCTAGAGGAAAAGGAAGTGATTTAGAGATTATGAGGGAGAAGAAATATTAAGAGTGAGGAATCAAAACCAGCCTAAGAAAGAGAAAATTTAAAATTTGAGACAGAAAAGGAAGGGCAGTAGTAAGCAAGAGTGGAGTAAGAGAGGGGAATGGTAAAATTTGATATTTGAAATACCAAAAGAGTGAGGATCTAGAGATAAAATTGTTGGAATGCAACAACAACCACCCTATCCAAAACCAATGAACTAAAATTGATAAAGACAGAAAGCAAGGGTATTTTAAGGGCAGAAAAAGAATGTGAGATGACCAATGACAAGAAAAACTGTTTTGACAGGAAGAGGAAGAGGAAGAGTGTGGAATGGAAACAAATTATAGCAAAAGAGAAAGAAAATTTAAAGTGAAAGTAAAAGGAGGAAACAAGAAGGTAAAATGAGGTAAGAGAGGGAAGGGGTAAAATATGAGATTTGAAATAAACTATAACATAAAATCTAGTGACTTAATATGCACAAAGTTGATGGACAAGAAATGAATGTTGAAAAGCTATATAGGAGCAAAATATCACAAATCATGAAGACTGTGTTGGAATTTGTCTCAGTAGTATCTATCATTTACCACTGTTTTTTTTTTTTTTTTTTTTTTTGATCTACCCCTGGTGATGTTAGATGCTGCCCCAGTCTGGCCTTAGGCAGCCTGTTTGAGACTACCAGGCATCCACGGTCTATGGCTGACTCTTTCAGTTGTTTATATATTCACTCTGTAATCATCAGTCAGTCTTAAGGACCACAGAGTAGGGCAGAGTAATTCCTGTGGGCAGGGCTATTGCTTCCCCTCATGTTGATGCCACTTGGAGGGGAGTGGTCTCCCTGAGCTAGATGGCTCCTGCAATATGGAAGATTACTCAGCACTGGTATCCTGGTGCTACTCTCTCAGTTCTCTACTCAAAGTCCCCATTCTCAGTCTCTCTTCAAGTGCGTCTAGTCCATTCTACCTCCCTGTTTCCAGAACCCAGGGTAAGTGGCTGCAAATGAAATTTTGTTCATTGGCCCTTTTATAGGCTCTCTGTTATTCCAGCTGCCTGTCCCTGGCAGAGATAAACCTGTTGCTTTTCACAGCTGGATGTTATCTGGGTTCCTTTTGGCATCTGGTGCTATAGGCTAGGATACCAACCTTGGTATGTAGATCCCACACTTCTCAGGGGAAAACTCCTGCCACTGAAATATTCCTCTAGCACTTCAGTTGTCCTCATTGGAGCCCAGTCAACCCCCATTCATGTTCTCTGCACTCCGTACCAGTCACGTTGTGGGGAGGCTGTTTCTTCTGTCTGTGCATAGGTATAAGGCTTCTCTCCTACTATTGTTCAGTTGTTTATTCTGGATGATTTCTTTACAATTTAGTTGTGATTCCAAATTAGTCCTGGGAGGAGGTAACTGTAGCTTCCGCTTATTCCTCCATATTCTTGGATATGCCCACTACATTTCTCCTAATATTATATTTTTGTCACATTTTATTTCAATTCTGATTTTAAGTATACAGACATAAGATTATATGTCCCAATAGATACGTGAAAAGATTTCAATGTTACTAATCATCAGAGAAATGCAAACTTAAACCACAGTGAGATATCATCTCACACCTGTTAGAATGGCTATCATCAATAAATCAAGAAACACCAAGTGCTGGAAAGGATGTGGAGAAAAGGGAACACTTTTGCAGTGTTGTGGGAATATGGATTGGGGCAGCCACTATGGAAAGCAGTATGGAGATACCTCCAAAAATTAAATAGAAATGCCTATGACCCAGTGATTCCACTTTTGGAAATTTATTTGAAGAAATCCAAAACACTAATTTGAAAAAACATAAGCATCCCTATGTCCATTGCAGCATTTTTTACAATCACCAAGATATGGAAGCAGCCCAAGTACCCATTAGCAGATGAATGGATAAAAGAACTATGGGACATTTACACAATGTAATACTACTCAGCCACAAAATAGATTTTACCCTTTTTGACAGCATGGATGGGCCTGGAGAGCATTATGCTAAGTTAAATAAGCCATTTGGAGAAAGAAAAATACCATGTGATTTCATTCACATGTGGAATCTAATGAACAAACTAAAATAAAAAGCAAAATAGAGACAGACTCAGATAGAGAGCAGGCTGACAGCTCTGCAGGGGGTGGAGATGTGTTAGAGGGTGAAGGATCGAGCAAAACAAAAAAAGTACTAATTGACAACCGTGTGATGATTGCAAAGTGGAGGGTGAACAAGGGAGATAAATGGTAATGAAAAAAATTTAAAACACACATCAGATCTCTAAAAAAGATTACATCTCCCATAAATCTTTATGATTGATATACATTTATTGTGAATTGTAGTTTTAACAACTATGATGACCTTAGACTTTTATATCACTGTTTGTATTGGTCTTATATCTGTGCTTAACTTTTTTCTTTGGCATATTTTATTTACTAGTTTTAGAATATTGATGATTTTGTTGCTGAAGTTGTATTGCTTTAGCAAGGGAAGACTTGTCAAATTGTCTGCATTCTTTTAACAGAATCTCAAGATGATCTGGGCTTATCTTGTACATTTGCAGCTTCAAGTATTGAAACTGGTATCAGAGATTCTCCATGAATGCCTGGTTCCTGTACATGGGAAACAGTATTTAGAGAAAACCATCTAGGCACATCATAATTATATAGTTTTAGATAGTTAACCTGTTGTTTGGCTAAAATGCTTTGGTAAGAAATTACACTTGCTTAGGTTTTCCAGTTAATACACAAATAAATATATATATAGAGAGAAATGACTTCATAAAAATGACTGTGAAAACAATCTTGACATTTTTGTGGCATTGCTCTAAATGAATATGTAAAACTTTTAAAATTGGTAATATAAAACTGAAATCAGTAAATAGCTATATTAAAGAGTGTAAAATGACTGTTTTGTTATGGGAACAAAAAGAAGAAACTAATGTGGTTGCCATATAGCCAATTAGGTGCACATGCAGGAAGGGATGTGCTTTTCACTGGGTTTGACATACACACCAGTTACGCACAGCTACATTGCTGGATCTTGACTATTTGCCATTCATTCATTTATGACACACATACAATGTGCCAAATACTTAATTACCAATTAAATTTAAAGATGCAACTAAAGGTTCATTTTGGGGGGTCAGAGTCATTAGCTGTCTATGGGAAAGTGTAATTGGCTATATTATGTTTTATAAGCTCATCCTCTTTTCAGTGTTATATACTTAATTTTTCCTATTTGAAGAAACATTTTCATGTGTTATTTAAGAAAACAAAAACTAGAAAACAAAGCATAAACTCAGGTCATCTTTAGTTGCCAGCATAAAATCATTAAAATACAAATTATTTGAAACAATAATTACTCCTCAGGAAATCTATAATAAATAAAAAGAACAGTAAGGAAATACTTTTAATATAATCACTTTTTTAGTTTGTCAAGCCTTTGTTCTTAAGGAAGAAAACTGCCATTTCACATCCCTCAAGCCACTGATAAAACCATGCAAGGACATCAGAGAAAAAATGAATCCAAGCTAGGTACCATCCCCCAGGGAATAAAGCACTCCTTTGTTTTATACTTCCATTGGAAATCTGGAGACTTTGCATGCAGACATCTTATTTCATGGCACTACTTCTCAAATTGAGAGATTAAATCTAGCTCTGCATAAAGGATTTTCAATAAAGTAGGTTGCACAGTTCTGTTTATGGAAAATTGATGCATCATTTGATATGCTTTCAATTGCTAACTTTTGTTACACAAAAGCTCAAAGGAATTTCAACCAACCATTATCTAATCAAGAAAATATTTCTTACCTATCTTGTTTTTGATATAACTTGCTGCCAAGTGTAGTTTTGACTATTATATATCATTATTCATTTTAACCAGCAAAGATGTACTCTAATTTTGTTAAAGTACAAATTCTTAAAACTATTCATCATTACCAGTGGAATACCCTTCAATTCTGTGCATGTTGCAGAATGATTATATGACATCGTTTAGTGCTATGTTTGTTAAATTATTTTATTTTATTTAAGTAGAATTTTTACAATCTTGAAATACAAACAGGCAAATATAACATTTCCACTAAACTTTATTATGTTTACACCCAGCCCTAACTATAGAATAAATGTTGGATTTTGAGTATTTATTTAGCTATATAATTTACTTTTACTTACAATATCAAAATTCCACCTGAATTCAACATAATATTAAGTGCAGAAGGAAGCAAACTCAATATGAGGGGTGGCTTTTGTGTGTATGTGTTTGGTTTTCAAATAAAAATAAAGTTATCTCAGTCTATCTAACTACTAATTTCTCACAGACACAAAATATGCTTGAGAAAACATGCTTTAGCATATAAGGGGGCTTCTTCAGAAATGTTTGTACTCAGTCTTCTGGTTTGACTTCTTTCAGGGGGAGAGCAATGTGTGATTATGAAAGAGGGGCTGGGCTGAAGCAGACTCAAAAATTCCCCTCTTGAACCTCCTGAACTGTGTGTTCAAAGAGGCAAAGTGGAGGTGGCTGATCACCTAAATTCTGAAACTGACTGCTTGGGTTCATCCCTTGACTCAGGTCCTGTTGTGACCTTGGGTGAGTCTCTTCATCTTGTTGTGCCTGCATTTCTGTCAAATGAGAAACTTTTTAGATTAAGAGGTTTAAATGAGTATCACATGTGAAGTGTTTGGAACAGGGCCTGGCACATGAAAAGTACTACCTCCGTGATAGCTATTTTTTTTTATTATGGAAGCTTCAGATCATGAACTGTCACCTGTGTTCCTTCATTCATTCAACAAACCTTTACTTGTGTTTATAGTAAAAAAATGTAATGTGGGCTTTTAGCTTATGTGAATGCAGCTGCATGGTGTCAGGGATAGATAAAACCATTTATTTTATTTTATTTTATTTTATTATAATTTAATTTAATGCAATTTAATTTTATCCTCACATAAGGACATTTTTTTTTCATTGCTTTTTAGAGGGAGAGAGGAAGGAAGAGAGGAAGGAAGAGAAGAAGGGAGAGAGGAAGGGAGAAAGCAAGGGAAAGAAAGAAGCATTGACTTGGTTGCCTCCCATATGCACTTGGACTGGGTATGCTATGCAAACAAATCAGGGATGGTAATCACAATGTAAGTGTGTGCCCTGACTGGGAGTTGAACCACAATCCTTTAGCCACAGGATAACACCCCAACCAGCTGAGCCATACTGGCCAGGGAGGAACCATTTAAACAGCATGGTCATAGCTGTTCACTTCGCTAACGATTGACTCAGAGAGAATGAAAAAACCTAAAAGGGGCTTGCTGGCTATGACTTTACATGATTTTCACTCTGTGTGTCTTTCCTCAAGTGAGGAACAGGCTGTGGCTTTGGGACTTAACGTGTCATTATTGCTTCTGGTGAGTGTTGTCCAAGCAAAAGCAGGAATCATTCCAAAGTCGACAAGAATTCAAATGTTGTTAGGAGGATTCATATGCACATGCATGTACATGTATAAACACGCGTGCATGCATGTGGACATACATATGCACACAAAATTTGCAAGGATCGTGCTACTATATCTATGATTGTCCCCTCCCCCCCAACTCTGGAATCCTGTCTTCTGTATGCCAACTCTTGTGTGCTCTCTGCCAGATAATGAAGTTATGCTTGTCAGCAACACACAGTTTCTATCCTCAGAAACTAAAGCCTAGTACACATATCCTCGAATTTAGTCTGTGTAAAATTTAGATAATTTTACAAGTATCTCTAGGGTACTTGTTAAAGTGCAGCTTCTTTCATCCCTTCCCCAGAGTTTCTGATTTAGTAGATCTGGGTTAAGGCCTGACAATTCACTGGCCAATAAGCAACTCAGGTATTTGAGATGCACACACTCCTAGACCACACACTGGTCTGATGGTGAGGCAAAAGACACTTTTCAGAAAGGGTACAGGAATATATCAGAACCTGTCAGTCAGAAGTAAACCTAGATCTAATGAGGGAGTTGAAGCAGAAAAGGGAGCCACCATAGCCCAGTTGCTAAGAGTGGTAGCAGGAGTTGTACCTGAGAGCCCATGGTATAGCCATCCAGTCCCAGATTCTCCTTGCTCCTCCATTTGAGAGCCCTGCCATCTCTTAAGGAGTTCCCCTCTAGCTCAATGGTACTTTATGGTCAGGGGTACTTTGATTTCTCTGTTCTAGGAATCACAGCTTGGAGGAACTTTGAGGCACAAAAGTCTGGTGCTCCTCCCTGTTCTGGCTTGTAAAGAAGTCTTACACTAGGGACTGAGGCAGAGCTACAGGGCAGAGCAGCATGGTCAAACAGAGAGACTCTGATTTGGAGCTGTCCAACTCTTGGCCATAGGGGAAATGACCCTCTACAAACAAGACAGGTCAGGGTTCAGTGGGGTATGCAGTGAGTTGAGTCCAGAATGGATTCCAAGTTCAATACCTACCATCAAGGCATAAGCCTTGGCCACCGGCACACAGTATGCAATGGGTATGGGACAGCAGCCACCAAGCATATCCAACACCACAGATCATAAAATTTCATCTTCCACAGAGATGAATCTCTTAAAAGTTTCCCTAAGAGGAAAACTTAACAGTTGTCCTCTTAGTGTATGAATTAAACCTCAAAGGTAGTTTTAAATTATTGACTATAACCAAGTTTTTAGATATCTCTATCAGGGGTTCCCAAAGTGCAGTCCCCAGACTAGTAACATTAGCTTCACCTAAGAACTTACTAGAAATGCAAATTTCCAGTCTTCATCCTAGCTCTGTTGTATCAGAAACTAAGACTCGGGCCCTACAGGGGGTTTTGCTGATGCTAAACTTTGAGAACTACTGATTGAGACAAGAAGTTCTCAAGCTTGTCCACCCATTGGCCTTACCTGTGGGTTCTAACACTACTGGTGCCTGAGTCCCAGCCCAAGGATGGGTGGTCCTTGTCTTCAAAATTTTTAAAGATCATAGGTGATCTAACATGCAGACAAGTTTGGGAACTACTAAACTGGATTGAGATTAGCTTTTCTCCCATACCAGTGGAAGGACAATTGTGAAGAATTCCAGAGAATAAAGGATTTACTTTTCCCCCTTATAATTTTTCCAATTTTGTAACCTCCTCATATGTCATATGTCTTTCATTTCCTTCTCTCTCCAATTTGGTGTTTCCCCTCCCAACCAAAGGTTACTCTATTCTGGCTCTGACTTCCTTACCCCATACATATTATCTTTGGATATTTCTTGAATGAAGGTTGTACTTCCTGTGTTGCTTTTTGGTGGGGCTGTCATGGTGAAGGTTTCTGTAAGCAAAAAGGGAAGGACTTCAATGGAGAAAGTAGGCTTCTTCCAGGATGTCAGTTTTGGGGGGGTGGAGAATCTTCAGAGAGGACACCAAAGCTTGGAAGAAGGGACTCCAGCAACCTCTGGTTATTCTATGGGGTTCTCCCTCTTGGGCCTGAACAGGGATTTAAACCAATTTAAATCTCAGCATGTCAAGGCAGTGATCTTCCCCTTACTGCCAACTCAGGGGACAGCAATTAGTGATACCTTCAAGGAGACTGCAAAGCTTGAGACCAGGATCTGGTCATTGAAAGTTTGGTGTACTCTGGGAACCCTGCTGTGTTGCTACCTCAGAGGAACTGGACATAGTTCTGTCATCTTTCCATTCTCTCTATCCTTCATAATCCATCCCCTAAGGGAGATGTAAAAGGCTAGATGATTCTCACAAACTGGATTTTCACATTTTCTAGAATCTATTGCAATGTGTGTGACATACAATATTGCTAGAGCAGAGCGGAAAAAGTAGGTGTGAGGCAGGTGGGTGGGGGTCAGATATTTAATGACTAGACACTTTTTGTTCCCTTTAAAATACTCTAGAAACTTAGAGGATGGAAGCAGCATAAAAGTGTGTTGAACTGTCCCTCTCCCATGAGCACACTGAATATATACCTACATATTTAGCAATTACTCCTGAGAGACAACCTAGGGATGAGTGAACAGATTCTGAACAACAAAGGGGAAAAAAAAAACAGAATAGCGAAAATAGGAAACTGTAGAAACTTTATGGTATTGAAGGTGCTGGTGAGCACCATTGTTTATATCCCCCACTTCCTTGATAGGGCAGATGAGGGCTCTTTCCGGGTGCTCTGGCTTACCTGCAAGATCACTGCAGTGTGTTCCCAGACAACACTCCCAGAGTCCATCTAAGCTCTGAATAAAGGTAGAAAGCAGATGAACAGGGCATTGCTACACACACTTGGCCTAATTACCTGGAGTCACTCCTGCCCAGCATGTTAGTGCTCCAGGTGCCAAAAGCACTCACCTGGCTTCAGTTGGCATGGGAAAAATACCTATCATATACAGAAGTTGCTTCTATACGAGACCACTTCCTATACAACAAACAAGAAAAAGACTATATAGAGAAGGCTAGGGAGCAGTGGAGGCTCTCTGGAAACTGCAGAAATTTTCTAGGGTTTAGAGGTTCTGGTGAGCATGACTGTTTACATCCTTCTCCACCTTGATAGGATGGGTGGAAACTCTGTCCAGTGCTCTGGACTACCTGCAAGGTCATTATAGTGCATTCTCAGATTTCTTGAGCCTGTTTCAGCTCCAAACAAAGACATCAAGCAGGATTAACAGTGAATTACTACATGCACCTGGCTTTACCACCCAGAGCCACTCTAGCTCAGGAGGCCAAAGCTTCAGAAGCCATAGGAACCTGCTTGGTTCAAACTGGCCTGTTGAAACCTCCCAGTACCCATAACTTACACAGTGATTGTTTCTACACAAGACCACTTTTTTTCAAGAATGGGAGAGGTAGTTATATTGTTTGCATCATGTAAACAAAAAGAAATTCAAAGAAAATGAAAAGACAGAAGAATATCTCTCAAATGAAAGAACAAGAAGAATTTCCAGAAAAAAACTATAATGAAACAGATAATTTGCCTGCCAAAGGAAAAGAAAAATGGTAATAAGACAGATCACCAAATCTGTGAGTGGAATAGAAAAACTTAGAATGAACTTCAACAAAGAGTTTGAAAGTATAAAATAAAGAAGCAAGTAGGACTAAAGAATAGAAAAACTACAATGAAAACTACACTACAAGGAATCAACATCCTATTAGCTAATATAGAACAGATAGGTGACTAAGAAGATGGAAGTACAAGTAGTGAAGTCAACCAATCGGAACAGCAAAAAGAAAAATGCAAAAAAAAGAGAGAATATTTTAATTTATTTTTAACATTTTGTAATGTTTGAGTACAGTTTTCTGCCTTTTCCCCACACTGCTCCCCACCACCCCAGCTCACCCCACCACCTCCTCCTTTTCCACCACCCCCTTCTTATTGTCCATGTGTCCTTTATAGTTGTTCCTATAAACCCTTCACCCTTTCACCCCATTATTGCCTCCCCTCTTGCCACTGGTCACTGTCAGCCTGTTGTCAATTTCAACGTCTTTGGTTATATTTTGCTTGCTTTTTTGTTCTTTTACATTAGATTCCCCTTAAAGGTGAGATTATATGGTATTTATCTTTTACCATCTGGCTTATTTCACTTAGTATAATGCTCTCCAGCTCCATCCCTGCTGTCACAAAGGGTAGAAATACCTTCTTTCTGCTGCATAGAATTCCACTGGGTAAAGGTACCATAGTGTTTCGATCCACTCATTTACTGATGGCCACTTAGGGTGCTTCTAGCACTTGGCTATTGTAACTTGTGCTGCTATGAACATTGGGGTGCATAGGTTCTTTTGGATTGATGTTCCAGGGCTCTTAGGGTATACTCCCAGCAGTGGAATATCTGGGTCAAAAGGCAATTCCGGTTTTAGTTTTCTGAGAAAATTCCATACTGTTTTTGATGCTGGCTGCATGAGTCTGCAGTCCCACTAACACTGCACTAGGGTTCCCTTTTCTCCATAACTTCTCCAACACTTGTTGTTTGTTGCTTTGTTTATGATGACCATTCTGACCTGTGTGAGGTGGTATTTCATTGTATTTTGATTTTGCATCTCTCTGATGGCTAGTGATGCTGAGCATCTTTTCATATGTCTCTGGATCCTCTGCATGTCCTCCTTGGAGAAGTGTCTATTCAAGTTATTTGCCCATTTTTTAATAGGGTTGCTTGTCTTTGGAGTCACATGAGTTTTTAATGTATTTTGGAGATCAAACCCTTGTCTGAGGTATCATGGGCAAATATATTTTCCCATATGGTTGGTTCTCTTTTCATTTTAATGCTGTTTTCTTTAGCCATGCAGAAGCTTTTTATTTTGATGAGATCCTATTTGTTTATTTTTTCCCTTTATGTCCTTTGCTCTAGGGGACATATCAGTGAAAATATTGCTGCATGGAAAGAAAGAAGGACCTCCTACCCTTTGCAACATCATGGATGCAACTGGAGAGCATTATGCTAAGCGAAATAAGCCAGGCAGTGAAAGATAAATACCATATGATTTCACCTTTAACAGGAACCTAAACAGCAAAACAAAGAAAGAAGCAGGGTATAGTCAAAGACACTGCATTAGAGGACAGGTGGAGAGTGACCAGAGGAGAGAGGAGGGATTTTGGGGGAGAGGGGGAGGGGTTTGTAGGATCAAAGTTAAAGGACACATGGATAAAAGCTAGGGGGAGGGTGGTAATGGGAGGGAGGTGGGGAGGGGGGTGGGAGGGCTTGATTGGGAGTAAAGGGGAGAAAACTGTACTTGAACATTCATTAAAATAAAATTTAAAAAAAAGAAAATCTGAGAGTTTCCTACCCACATTCTCCTCTAGGACTTTAATGGTGTCACAGCTTATATTTAAATTCTTTATCCACCTTGAGTTTATTTTTGTGTATGATGTAAGTTGGTGCTTAAGTTTCTTTTTTTTTTTTTTTTCATGTAGCTGTCCTGCTCTCCCAACACCATTTGTTGAAGAGGCTATTTTTGCTCCATTCTATGCTGCTGCCCCCTTTGTCGAATATGAATTGATGAGAGAAAGTTTGGTTTATTTCTGGGCTCTCTATTCTGTTCCTGTGGTCCACGTGTCTGTTCTCATGCCAGTACTGGGCTGTTTTGATTACAGTGACTTTGTAATATAGATTGATATCAGGTATTGTGATCCCTCCTGCTTTGCTCTTCTTTCTCAAAATTGCTGCAGCTATTTGGGGTTGTTTATGGTTCCATATAAATTTTCAAAGTGTTTGTTCTATACCTGTGAAATATGACATAGGTACCTTAATAAGTATTGCATAGAATCTATAAATTGCTTTGGGTAGTATGGACATTTTGATGATGTTAATTCTTCCAATCCATGAACATGGTATATGTTTCCATTTGTTTGTGTCTTCCTTGATTTCTTTATTTAGTGTTGTATAGTTTTCTGAGTACAGGTCTTTTATCTTCTTGATTGGGGTTATTCCTAGGTATTTTATTTTTCTTGTTGCTATATCAAATGGGATTTTACATTTCTGATATTTCATTGTTGGTGTATAAAAATGCCTTTGATTTCTGAATATTGACTTTCTGTCCTGCTGTTTTGCCAAATTCATTTATTAGGTTGAACAGGTTTTTGGTGTAGTTTATATGATTTTCTATATACACTATCATGTCATCTACAGACAATGACAGTTTTGTATTGTCTTTCCAATTTGGATGCCTTTTATTTCTGTTTCTTCTGTGATTGGTGTGGCTAGGAATTACAATACTATGTTGAATAGAAGTGGTGAAAGTCGACCACTTTCACCACTTTTGTGATGTTCCTGATCTTAGTGGGAAAGTTTTTAATTTTTGCCCGTTGAGCATGATGTTGGCTGCAGGTCTCTCATATATGGCTTTTATTATGCTGAGGAATGTCCCTCTGTTCCCACTTTTTTGAGTCTTTTTTATCATAAATAGGTGCTGTACCTTATCAAACACTTTTTCCATATCTATTGATATGATCATGTGATTTTTGTCCTTGTTCTTGTTAATGTGATGTATTACATTTATTGATTTGAAAATATTGTACCATCCTTGCATCCCTGGGATGAATCCCACTTGGTCATGGTGTATGATTTTTTAATATATTGTTGTATGTGGTTTGGCAATATTTTGTTGAGGATTTTAGCATCTATGTTCACAGCGATATTTTCCTGAAGTTTTTTTTCTTTGTTACATCTTTATCTGATTTTGGGATTAGGATGATGCTGGCTTCATAAAGAGTTTGGGAGTCTTCCATTTTAGAGTTTTTGCAATGGTCTGTGAAGGATAGGGGTTAGCTCTTCTTTAAATGCTTTGTAGAATTCTCCTGTGAAACTGTACAGTCCAGGGCTTCCATGTATTGGGAGTATATCATTCCTGCTTCAATATCATCTGCTGTTATTGGTCTGTTCAGGCTTTATGTTTCTTTTTTATTCTGTTTTGGAAGATTATATTTTTCTGGAAATTTGTCCATTTCAGTTAGGTTCAAATTTTTGGCGTATAGTTCTTCATAGTAATTTCTTACAATCCTTTGCATTTCTCTGGTATCAGTTGTAATCTCTCCTGTTGCACTTTTGACTGTGTTTATCTGGGTCCTCATTCTTTTTTTCTTGATGAGCTCCTGGATTTATTGATCCTTAGAATTGGGTCATTCAGTTCTGCTCTGATCTTGGTTAGTTCCTTCCTGGTACTTGCTCTGGGCTGTCTTTATTGTTTTTGTGGGAGTTCTTGTAGCTGTAATGTTAGGTTGTTTACTTGAAATATTTCTAATTTTTTTTTTCAGGTAGGCCTGTATCACTATGAACTTCATTTTCAGGACTGCCTTTTCTGTGTCCCATAAGTTTTGAGTTATTTTGGTTTCATTTTGATTTTTTCCATAAAATTTTTTATTTCTTCCATAAGCTTTTTGATTTCTTCCTTGATCTTGTTCTTGATCCATTTATTGTTTAATAGCATGACATTCAATCTTCATGAGTTTGAGTGTTTTTGAGTATTTTTCCTTGAGATTGGTTTCTAGTTTCAGTCCCTTGTGATAAAAGAAAATGATTGATATGATTTAAATTTTTTGTGAATTTGTTGAGGTTTGTTTTGTGTTCTATCATGTGGTCTATCTTTCAAAAGGTTCCACGTGCATTTGAAAAGAATGTGTATTTTAATTTGGTGGAATGAAAGGCTCTATACATATCAGTTAAGTTCATTGATCTAGGACATTGCTCAATGCTACAATGTGTTTGTTGATATTTGTGTGGAATATCTATCTATTTTTGACAGCGGGGTGTTGAAATCCCGTAGTATAATTCTGTTGTTGTCAATATCTTACTTGAAGTCCTACCTCTGCTTTTCTTTCCTGTCCATTTTCTTGGAAAATTTGTTTCCAGCCCATCACTTTCAGTCTGTGTAGGTCTTTTGTTCTGGGGTGGGTTTCTTGTAGGCATCATATGTGTGAGTCATGCTTTTTTATCCATTCAGCTATTCTATGTCTTTTGATTGGAGCATTTAGTTCATTTACCATTTAAGGTTATCCTTGATATGTACTTATTCATTGCCATTTTTTTTGGACTTGTGTTCCTCTCTCTCTCTTTTCCTTCCTTTTCTTGAAGGCTTTCTCTTTCTCACTATTTTACTTCCTTTTCTTTAGCATCTCTTGCAGAGCTGGTTTGGTGGAAATGTATTCTTTTAGACTTCTTTTGTCTGGAAAACTCCTTATTTGGCCCTCCATTTAATTGAGAACATTGTTGGATAAAGCAGTCTTGGTTCTGGGCCTCTGGTTTTCATTACTTGGAATATTTC
Source organism: Tonatia bakeri (assembly GCA_004024845.1). NCBI lineage: Eukaryota > Metazoa > Chordata > Mammalia > Chiroptera > Phyllostomidae > Tonatia > Tonatia bakeri. The sequence goes on from PVIA01009600.1 coordinate 26,042, forward strand.
TTGCCATCTCTTCTGGCTTGGAGCATTTCCATTGAGAAATCAGCTACTAGTCTTATCGGGGCTCCCTTGAATGTTGCTTGTTGTTTCTCTCTTGCTGCCTTTAAGATTCTCTCTTTTCTTGAAATTTTGCCAGTTTAATTATGATGTGTTTTGAAGCGGGCTTCTTTTGGTTCCTCTTGATTGGGACTCTCTGTGTTTTCAGAATTTGTTTGACTTTTTCTCTCATCAAATTAGGGAATTTTTCCATCATGACTTTTTTCAAATAGGTTTTCTATCCCTTCTTCTTCTCCTTCTTATATCCCTATTTTATGAATATTATTATGTTTCACTTTGCCTTGCAGCTCTCTTACCACTTCTTCATTCTTTTGGAGCCTCTTTTCCTTTTCTTTCTCTGTGTGTGTTTTTTTTTTCTATGTTGTCTTCCAGTTTACTGATTTGATTGGCTGTTTTATCCAGACTGTTTGTAATTCCTTCTAATATTTTTTTTTATTTCTGAGAAATTTATTGTTCATTTTTTCCTTGTTTTTGTTACTATTTCCTTTTTTATGCTGATATAGTTCTCACTCAGTTACTTGTAGTTGTCTTTAAGTTCCTTCAGCATCTTTATAACCATTATTTTGAATTCTGTATCTGATAGTTTGGTTACCTCCTTTTTGTTTAGCTCTTGTAGTGCAGAGTCATCCATTCCTTTTGATTGCAGGTTCTTTTTTTGTCTCCCCCTCCTTGGTGACTGTTGTTTGTTTCTGTGCTTCCTGATGTTGCAGTTTGCTAGGTGTCTTTGTAGGATGAACTTCTGTGGTAGGAATTCTATGGTATTCAGTGGTTATGTCTCTTTGATATTCTTGTCTAAGTGCCCTAGGCTTCCCCTTTCTTCCGTTAGTGTGGGCTCTCTTGTTGTACTTTGGTTTTTCCTTTTGGTGGTTCCTTTGTTGGTGAGTTCTCCCCTCTAGCAGGTATATTGATGCTCACAACTCCTTCCTATTCTTGTGTGTGATTAGTGGCAGGGGGAAGGAAAAATGAATTAAGACAGCAAGAGAGTATTCTATCAGATTTAAAGTACCATCGAGTAAAGATAGGAGATCCTTTGACTAAGTAAAGCATTAATTATGATATTTCACCCAACTAGCCACTTTTTATAAAAGGTGAAAAAAAGTAAGACTCTTATTAGAGGAGAGTAGGATTGATAGCTGAATTCAGAAAACAGAGTATTTGTGCAAGTGCTTGTGTTGGATGATGAAATATTGTGGGAGTAAGAGATAGAAAGTAGGAATAGTGAGAGAGAGAATAGGGTTAACCACAACACTAATAAAGCTCAGGAAGACAGTGAAATGGGTTAAGACCAGTGAGGGTTGCTGTACAGTCTATATCATTACATGGAGCAACAATTATTTACAATAATGCTGGAACAACAATAATAAAAGAAATATATGATCTGAAAACAAGAAAAGAAAGTACACAACAAAGAGTAGTGTGTTATTGGATCATGAGTGAAGGGAAAGAAGGAAAGTTAAAATACCATATGAAAGAGAGAATCAGGAAAATTAGTCAAAGAAGGCAATTAAACAAACAAAACTAAGGAGACCAAACAGAAAAAAGAGAAATAAAAATACTAATAAAATAGAAGTAGAAATAATGAAAAAATAATAATACAAATAAAATACAAGTTCTATAGGATAGCAAAGTGAAATTTGTCTCACTTTCTCAGTTGCTGGGGTTAGCATTGTGTTCCTTCTCTTGATCTGTCTCTGGTTCTTTCACAGCTCCACTTGGGAAAAAACCTGGGGAAAAAAGGAGGGGAATTAAAAAAAAGCCTCATGCTGGCTTTAAACGCATCTAGGAAGTTTTGCTGGTCTTCCTGGATGCTGCAGGCAGAGTGGGCTGGGCTTTGTTTTTTTCACTTTCTGTGGTTTTGTAATGATGGGGGCCAGGTCTGGGCCTCCATATTCACAGTTGCCCAGCCCTCTCTGCACCAGTAGGCCACCGCTGTCAATTTGCATCAGGTTTACACCTTCAATCCACCACTTGTGCTCCCAGTGTGGTGCACTCATAAGGGGCAACCCACACTTCACCTCTTTCTTCTTTGCTGGCTTGGGTGCTGTGCACTCTCAAATTCTTTTCAGAGAAGTTCATCTCCCCTACTAAATTAAGTCTCTCTTAGTAACTTGGTAAGCCTTGTGCTAACTTCCTGAGTCCTGCTGCCCTTGTCTGAACAGTCCATGCAGTGCACTTTCTCCTTCCTCCTTGCTAGCCTGCTGCTGAGTGAGAGTTCCTTAAACAGTGGATGAGAGCCTTTTTTTTTTTTTTTGAGTAAAATCCTCTTGCTTAAGGCCTCTGTTCTTAACAAGCATCTGGCTTTTCATACAGCCCAACTTTCTAACCAGACCAGAGACTACTGGGTCAGGGTCTGACAGGATCTTACTGTTCTCCCTTCTCTAGGTGTCTGTCACCTGACTCCCCGATTTCTCTGGTAATGAGTCAGCTGGCATCCACAGTCCCAGCAGGTGAGCACTGCCTGTGTGTCTCCCACTTCATTTTTATTCCCTTCAGCAACCTCAAGCATCCAGGTCCCTCCTGGTGCCATGCTGCCCTCCCTGTTTTGGTAGTGAAGGGAACTGGTGATCTGGCTCTCCTCCAAGAATCCTGTGACATGAACTAGGTTGGGAGTTGCAGCAGCCTTGGTTCCTGTGCAGGTCCTGGGGATCTTACCATCCCAATGCAATCTCCTTACTGTCTGGTTTTCAATGATCTCTACAATTTTTGGCCTCCACACTTCATATAAGCTGGGATTCCATTGGATGTTCACTCTGTTTCTCAGATCAGCTAGGTGTTCCAGCTGAGGACAGGGACAAGTGGGCTCTGCTCCCACCTACCTGATTGCCATATTTCATCACCTGTTTACAGCTTTTAGGGCCAGAGAAAGGGAGAGAGATAAACATATCAATGTGAGAGAGAAACATTGATTGGTTGCTTCTTGAATGAGCCATCTACCAGGGATTGAACTCCCAGACTAGTTATGTTCCTTTGCTAGGAATCAAACCCACAACTTTTTGATGTATGGGACAGTGCTCCAACCAACCAAGCCACCTGGCCAGGACTGCACATTTCATTTTTAATGGTCATTTCATTTAAAAATGTTTTTGCTGCAGTCCAGCCGCAGCTGGGTCAAGGGTCTCTTGAAGCTGGGTAAGGCATAGGTGATGGGTAACAGATGACAACACGACTCAGGACGGTGAAGCTCTGTTCCGTTTATTGCAAGTACAAACAGATTTTTATATTTTCATTTTTGGCAGTGATTAACATTTGTTATTAGATGAAGCAGGAAGTTTTTTACCCAAATATCTGGTCATGCTAATCTAGTAACCTATTAAATGCAAACAATTAGAAATAGCTGTATGTACAGAGTTTGAATGTCTTATTGTTTATTAAAGTTCTCAGAATTTGTCATGGGGCAAAAGGATATGCTCAATTGAGTAGAGGTCTCTGGTAATTGTTTCTACATGTTTGGTTTATAATAGCTAACCAGCCTCTCTTATTTTTTTGCCTGTCTAATTCTAATTGATATATATTCCTATTCAAGGTAAAGGAGGGGCTGTTACTTCAACAACTTTTAGACATTCAGGGGCTACTTCATTAGAGGGGATTTTATTCTCTGATCAAGAAATTATTTTATACAACTTCATTGGAATTATTCAAATCAATAAATCAAAAATATAAATATCTAACAATACCACCCCCCTTTGATCACCAAAACAAACATGTAAGGAGAGATAGAGAGGAAATCTAGCCACAATAAACCTTTTGACTTAAAAGGTGATAGACAGTTTTATCAAATTTTATAGGATATAGGCCATTCTTGACTTTCTCATATCTTATTCTATTTCTATTTGGATAATTCAAAAAATTCTTTTTTAAAGCTACTGCATGATAGGGGGAAATGTGGGCAAAATCCTTTGACAAGCTGGCAGAGTAATGACCTGTTTTATTCCTTAATAAATAAACACCAGGGAGGTCTGCTCTGAGCTAACCTTTCCATGAAATTTAGACTATTATAAGGCACTTAGACTCCATCCTTATTGAGCATTCTAATGCCATGTTCATTATATGCTCCTATATAAGGCAATGGGGGATCTGGAACCCTCTGGAGACTATTAGCTCCTCTTTGGGGATACCACAATTTACCATTAATCCAATATGCTACCCAGGGGTATCCCTAGGCTGTGGGTAGGGGTCTATATAGTTTTTTCTTGTTTTCTTGGAAGACCCTTTGTATCTGTGGGTAAGGAATAGGCATGGGAGAATTTACCAACAATTCAGCCTGTTATAACTGATTCATGAATTCTTTTATGGGAACAATCAAGGATAATTTCTTACTCAGGTTTATAAACACCTTGTTTATACAATTTGGGCATGATTCAATAGTCTGGGGAGAACTGGTTGTCCCTTCAGAATTTCCCTGAAAATCAATCATTGACTGGCTTTGAGCCTGTCTTTCCTCATGGCCTATTCTTATGTGAAATCAGGGCACAAAGCAAGACCATGAATAATATCAACAAGGAGTTATTAAGAGCAATCCCAGGAAAATTACCGCCCCCCTTTTGTATGCCACATTCTCTTCCAGGAAGATGGATTCCTTGAATTCCTTCTTTCCACATCCTGGGCCTTGTCAGACAACATGGTTGGAAGAGGACGTGGCATGTTTTATTTTTGGTTATTCTATTAAAATTATCCCAGCGTTTTCCCTCTTTCCCCACTCCACCCCCCACACCTTCAGTCTATACCCACATTGTTATCCATGTCATTGGGTCATTTTTTAAAAATATATTTTATTGGTTATGCTATTACAGTTGTCCCATTACCCCCCCTTCATTCCCCTCCACCCTGCACACCCTCTCCCACCCACATTCCCCCACTTTAGTTCATGTCCATGCATCATAAGTTCTTTAACTTCTATATTTCCCATACTATTCTTGCCCTCCCCCTGTCTATTTTCTACCTACCATCTATGCTACTTATTCTCTGAACCTTTCCCCACTCTCTCCTCCTCCCACTCCCCTGTTGCTAACCCTCCATGTGATCTCCATTTCTGTGCTTCTGTTCCTGTTCTAGTTGTTTGCTTAGTTTGTTTTTGTTTTAGGTGTGGTTGTTAATAATTGTGAGTTTGCTGTCATTTTACTATACATGCTTTTTATCTTCTTTTTCTTACCTTCTTTTTCTTATATAAGTCCCTTTAACATTTCATAAAATAAGGGCTTGGTGATGATGAACTCCTTTAACTTGACCTCATCTGAGAAGCACTTTATCTGCCCTTCCATTCTAAATGAAAACTTAGCTGGATAGAGCAATCTTGGATGTAGGTCTTTGCCTTTCATGACTTGGACTACTTCTTTCCAGCCCCTTCTTGCCTTAAAGGTTTCTTTTGAGAAATCAGCTGACAGTCTGATGGGAATTCTTTTGTAGGTAACTGCCTCCTTATCTCTTTCTGGTTTTAGTATTCTCTCCTTCATTTTAATCTTCGGTGATGTAATTACGATGTGCCTTGGTGTGTTCCTCCTTGGGTCCAACTTCTTTGGGACTCTCTGAGCTTCCTGGACTTCCTGGAAGTCTATTTTACTTTGCCAGAATGGGGAAGTTCTCCTTTATTATTTGTTCAAATAATTTTTCCACTTGTTGCTCTCCCTTTTCCCCTTCTGGTACCCCTATAACTCAGATGTTGGAATGTTTAAAGATGTCTTGGAGGTTCCTAAAGGCTCTATTCTTTTTTTTTTTTTTTAATTCTTATTTCTTCATTCTTTTCTGATTGTGTTTTTTTCTTCCTTCTGGTCCACTTCATTGATGTGAGACCCAGCTTTCTTTCCATCACTATTGGTTCCCTGTGCATTTTTCTTCATTTTACTTATTGTAGCCTTCATCTGTTCATCTAATTTGCGACCAAAATCAACCAATTCTGTGAGCATCCTGATCACCAGTGTTTTGAACTGTGCATCTGATAGGTTGGCTATCTCTTGGTCGCATAAAAGTATTGGTTCTGGGGCTTTCATCTGTTCTTCTGTTTGAGCCATCTTTTTTTTTTTTTTTTTGTCGTATCATGCCTGTTATGTATGAGGGGTGGAGTCTTAGATGTTCACCAGGGTGGGGCACCCCAGTTGCTGGGTTGTAATGCTGTATGTGGGGGTGGGGTCCAAGAGGGAACAATGGCACTTGCTCCACTCTCTTTGGACTTCAGTTCCTTCTGCCACTTCCCCCAATCAAACTGGGCCTTTCTGGTGCTAATTCCCCTGTGGGTGGGCTTGTGCACCCATGGGTCTTTCTAATGACCTCTCATGGGAGACTGTGAGTCTCTCCCTGTGCCTCAACCCCCACAGGTGTTTTCAATCAGTGCCTGAGGCTCTATTTCCCGGTGCTGGGACTCTGGGATCACCCAGTCAGCCAGCCACCTTGCACGCAGTGCCTTGCTTCACAATCACTGCCTCCCAGGGTCTGTCGGTTGCCACCCCTGGGCCAGCCGCTGCTTGCATACCCAGTGTCTGCCAGCTGCAGTCTTGCATACCCAGGTTGCCTTATGCTGGTCCCAACACTCTTTGTTTCGTTATCCCTTGATGCCTGGCTGCCTGACTCCACCCCTCCTACCAGTCTGGATGAACGTGTCTATTTTAACTCCTTGGTTGTCCAACTTCCATGCAGTTCAATTTTCTGTCAGTTCGGGTTATTATTCTGTTTCTAAATTGTTGTTGTTCCTATCTTGGTTGTGCAAGGAGGCACAGTGTGTCTAACTACGCCTCCATCTTGGCTGGAAGTCCCCATGGGTCATTCATACAGGTATTTTAACTATCCTTTCTCTTATTTGCATCACTCCTCCCAGCCCTGCCCTTTCCTCTGGTAGCTGTTAGTCTTTTCCCTGTTTCCATGTTTCTGCTTCTGCTTTGTTCATTAGTTTATTTTGTTCTTTAGATTCCTTTTAAAAATGAGATCATGTTTTATTTGTCTTTCACCAACTGGATTATTTTACTTAACATAATGCCCTCCCAGTTTTTCAATCCATTTATCTACTGATGAACACCTTAGGCTGTTCCAAGGAGTTGGCTATTGTAAAGTGTTGCTATGAACATAGGGGTGTATACATTCTTTTGAATTGGTGTTTTGGGTGTCAAGTATATGCCTGGTAATGGAATTGTTGGGTCAAAAGTTACAAATGTAATTTTTTGAGGAAATTTTATATATAGTTTTTACAGTGGCTACTCCAGTGTACATTTCCACCAATGATGTCATAGGATTTTCTTTCCTCCACATCCTCATCAGCATGTGTTGTTTGTTGATTTATTAATGATAGCCATTTTGACAGATGGGAGGTGATATTTCATTCTGTGTTTTTAAAAGATTTTGTTTACTTATTTTTAGAGAGAGGGGAAGGAGGGAGAAAGAGAAGGAGAGAAACATCAATATATGGTTGCCTCCCTCATGCCCCCTACTCAAGACCTGGCCCACAACCCAGGCATGTGCTCTGAGTGAGAATTGAACTGGAAACCCGTTGGTTCTCAGGCTGGCACTCAACCCACTGAGCCACACCAGCCAGGGTTCATTGTGGTTTTAATTTGCATCTCTCTGACTGCTAGTGATGTTGAGCAATTTTTCATGTGTATGCACTGTCAGTATGTCCTTCTTGGAGAAGTGTCTTCCTTTGTGTATTTTTTATTGGATTGTTTGTTCCCCTGCTGTTGAGTCATATGCGTACTTTACATATTTTGGAGATCAAATGCTTGTACAATGTATCATTGGCCAATATGTTCAACCATACATTCAGTTCCCTTTCTGTTTTGATGAGTTTCACTAGCCATGTAGAAGGTTTTTAATTTGATGCAGTTATATTTCTTTATTTTTTTCCTTTATCTCCCTTGTCTTAGGAGATGTATCTGCAAAAATATCCCTATTTGGGATATCTGAAATTTTACTATCTATGCTTTCTTCTAGGACTTTTATGATATCACAATTTATATTTCAATCTTTTTTCATTTTGAGTATATTCTGGTATATAGTGTAAATAGGTGGTTTACTTTCTTCCTTCCCTCCCTCCCTCACACCCTCCCTCCCTTCCTTCCTCCCTTCCTTATTTCTTCTTTTTTTTTTTCATGTACAAGCCTAGTTCTCCCAATACCACTTATTGAAGAGGCGATTTTTACTCCAGTGTATGCTTGTTCCCCCTTGTCAAATATTAATTGACCACAGAGAATGGGGTTTATTACTGTGCTCTCTATTCTGTCTTACTGATCTATGTATCTGTTCTTATGCCAGTACAAGACTGTTCTGATTGCAGTGGCCTTGTATAGTTTTGTATTAAGTATTTTGATCCTTCCAAACTTGTTCTTCTTTCTCAAGATGGCTGTGGCTATTTGGGATCTTTTTTTGGTTCTATATAATCTTTTGAAGTATTTACTCTAGATCTGTGAAGTATGCCAATGGTATTTTAATAAGAATTGCATTGAATCTATAGATTACTTTGGATAGTATGGACAGTTTAATGATGTTAATTCTCTCAGTCTATGAATAGGGTAAATGCTTCCGTGATAGTCATTCTGACAGGTAAGAGGTGGTATCTCATTGTGTTTTCTTCTTTGCGTATTTTTGATGATTAGTGATGTTGAGCATCTTTTCATTGGTCTATTGACCATCTGTATGCCCTCTTTGGAGAAGTGTGTATTTAGATTATTTGCCTATTTTTTAAGTGGGTTGTTTTTTGGCTTTAAATTTTGTAAGTACTTTATAAATTTTGGGTATTAATCCCTTGTCATGTGTATCAGTGAATATATTCTCCCACTTTATGGGTTCTCTTTTTATTTGTTGATGATTTCCTTTGCTGTGGAAAAAGTTTTTAGTTTGATGAAGATGAATTTGTTTATTTTTTCTTTTGCTTCCCTTGCCTGGAGAGATATATCTGGTAAAAATTTCTGCAAGCTCTATCTGAGATTTTGCTGCTTATGTTTTCTTCTAGCGTTTTTATGGCTTGGGATTTTTAAATCTTTGATCTATTTTGAATTTATTCTTGCGTGTCGTGTAAGAAGGTGGTCTAGTTTTGTTTTTCTGCGTGTGTTTGCCCAACTTTCCCAATATCATTTATTGAATAAACTATCTTAACCTCATAGTATGTGTTTGCTTTCTCTGTTGAATATTAATCAACTATAAAGGTGTGGATTTATTTGTGGGTTCTCTATTATGTTTCATTGATCTATGTGTCTGTTTTTATGCCAGGACCAGGCTCTTTTGATGACAATGGCCTTATAGTATGGTTTGATATTGGGTAACATGATTCTTCCAACTTTGTTCTTCTTTTTCAGGATTGCTGTTGCTATGTGGGTCCTTTTGTTGTTCCATATACATTTTTAATATATTTGCCCTAGTTCTGTGAAATACATCAATGAAATCTTGATAAGAATGGTGTTAAATTTATGAACTGCTTCAGCAGTATGAGCAGTTTAATGATGTTAATTCTTTTTATTCGTGAACATGTTATGTGCTTCCACTTATTTGTACCTTCAATTTCTTTCTTCAGTGTATTATTATTTTCTGAGTATTCATCTTTTACATCCTTGGTTAGGTTTATTTCTATGTATTTTATTCTTTTTGAAGCAGTTGTGAATGATATTGTTTTCTTAATTTCCATTTCTGTTACTTCATTATTGGCATGAAACAATGAAACTGATTTCTGAATATTAATTTTGTATCCTCCTACTTTGCTAAATTCATTTATCAGTTCTAGTAGTTTCTTGGTAGAATCTCTGGGGTTCTCTTTGTATAGTATCATGCCAACTGCAAATAAAACAGTTTAACTTCTTTTCCAGTTTGGATAACACTTATTTCTTCTTCTTGTCTGGTCACTGTAGCTAGGACTTCCAGTACTATATTGAATAAGAGAGGTGAAAGCAGACGTCCCTATCTTATTCTCAGTGTTCAGGAGAACTTGTAGTTTTTTCCCATGAGTATGATGCTGGCCATGGGTTTTTCACATATGGCTTCTGTTATGTTTACGTATGTTCCTTCTATTCCAACTCTGCTGAGAGTTTTTATCATAAATGGGTGATGAATTTTATCAAAAGCTTTTTCTGCATTTATTGATATAATCATGTGGTTTTTATCCTTCATTCTGTTTATGTGGTCAATCACATTTTTTTATTTTGTAGCATGATTCATTTCCTGGAATAAATCCCACTTGATCATGGTGTATGATTTATTTGATGCATTGCTGTATTTAGTGTGCTAATATTTTGGTGAGGATTTTAGCATGTGCATTCATCAAAGATATTGAGCTACAATTTCCTTTGTAGTGTATTTATTTTGTTTGGGAACTAGGGTAATGCTGGCCTCATAAAATGAGCTGGAGAGCATTCTCTCCTTTTGAATTTTGTGAAATAGTTTGAGAAGGAGAGGTATTAGTTCTTCTCAAAAAGTTTGGTAAAATTCACCTGTGAAGCCATCCAGCCCAGGGATTTTGTTTGCTGGGAGTTTTTTTTATTACAGCTTCAATTTAATTAGGTATAATATATCTATTCAGATTCTCTGACTCTTCCCAATTTATTTTTGGAAGATTGTATGTTTCTAGGAATTTATACATTTCATCCAGGTTGTCCAGTTCATTGGCATATAATTGTTAATAATATTTTCTTACATTCCTTTGTATTTCTTTTGTGTCAATTTTTATTTTTCCTTTTCCATTTCTGTCTTTATTTATTTGAGTCCTTTCTCTATTTCTTGATGAGTCTGGTTAAAGGTTTGTCCATCTTGTTTATTTTTCCAAAGAACCAGGTATTGGATCCATTGATCTTTTAAATAATTTTTTAGACCCTATTTTATTTATTTCTGATTTGTTACTGTTTCCTTCTTTTTACTCATATTGGGAATTGTTTGTTATCCCTTTTCAAGTTCCTTTAAGTTTGAAATTAGATTGTGTATTAGAGCCTTTTTTTAGATAAGCTTGTAATGCTATGAATTTCCCTCTTAGGATTGTTTTCCCAGTGTCCCACAGATTTTGGATTATAGTGTCCTCCTTTTCATTTATTTCAATGCGTCTTTTAATTTCTTCCTTGATCTTGTAGTTGGCCCATTCATTGTTTAATAACATGTTAATTAACTTCTATGCCTTTGCTTGTTTTTCAGTGTTCTTCTTATGATTTATTTCTAGTTTCATAGCACGGTGATCAGAGAAGATGCTTGATATAATTTCAATCTTCTTAAATTTATTCAGGCATGTTTTGTGTCTTATCCTGTGGTCTATCCTAGAAAGTATTCCCTGTACACTTCAAAAGTATTCTTCTGCTTTGAGGTGAAATGCTCTGAATATATCAATTAAATCCATTTGGTCTAGTGTGACATTTAAGGATGCTATCTTCTTGTTGATTTTCTGCCTGGAAGATCTCTCCATTGAAGCCAGTGGGGTGTTAAAATCCCCAAATATGACTGTATTTCTGTTGATCTTTCCTTTTATGCCCATCAAGATTTGCTTTACATATTTAGGTGCTTCTATGTTGGGTATGTAAATGTTTACTAGGGATACATCCTCTTATTGGATTTCTCGTTTATTATCATGTAGTGTCCTTCTTTGTCTCTTACTATACTCTTGGTTTTAAAGTCTATTTTGTCAGGTATAAGTACTATTACCCAGCTTTTTTTCTTTTCCATTTGTATGAAATCTTTTTCCATCCCTTTACTTTTAGTCTGTGTGTATCTTTCAATCTGAGATGGGTCTGTTGGAGGCAGCATATGTATGGGTGTAGTTTTCATATCCATTCAGGTACCTTCTGTCTTTTGGTTGGAACACTTAAGCCATTTACATGTAAGGTGATTATTGATAGATACATATGTAGTGCCATTTTATTGTTAGACTGTTTTCTTTTCCTTTTCTTTTTGTTCTTCTTAAGGCAAGCCCTTTAACTTTTGTTGTAGCACTGGTTCTGTGTTAATAAACTCCTTTAGCTTTTTATTGTCTGGGAAGTTCCTTATTTCTCCTTCAATTTTAAGTGATAGCCTTACTTGTTAAAGTAGCTTTGGCTATAGGTCCTTGGTTTTCATCACCTTGAATATATCATGCCAATCCCTTCTAGCCTGTAATGTTTCTGTTGAATAATTAAATATCAGTATTTTTGGTGCTCTCTTGTATGTAACTATGTGTTTTTCTCTTGTGGCTGTTAGGATTCTCTCATTATTTTTAAGCCTTCTTATTATAATTTTGTTGTGTATTGGTGTAGGCATCTATGGGTACAATTTGTTTGGCACTCTCTGAGCTTCCTGGACTTGTATCTCTTTTTTCTTCACCAGATTAGGGAAATTTTCAGTTATTATTTCTTCAAATAGATTCTAGGTCCCTTGCTTGCTTTCTTCTCCTTCTGATACTCCCATGGTGCAGATGTTGTCACACTTCATGCTGTCCAAGATGTTTCTTAAGCTTTCCTCATTTTTTAAAAATTCTTTATTTTTCTGCTCTGCCTGATTGTTTTCTCCCTTGCCTTCCAAAACACTGATTCAATCCTCTGCTTTCACTAACCTACTGTTTTTTTTTCTTCCAGTGTATTACTTACCTCAGATAGTGAATTCTTTATTTATGACTGATCTTTTTTATGGTTTCTATGTCTTTTTCATGCTGTTGAATATTTTTCTAATCATTACTCTAAAATCTCTGATAAATTGCTTACTTCCATGTCTCTTTGTTCTTCTGGAAAATTCTCTTGTTCTCTCATTTGGGGGTCTATGTCTTTGTCTTTCCATTTTTACCACTTCTTTGCATTTTCTACCTTTGTTGTTAAATTGATCATCTGTTAATCTAAGCAATCTGTAATCAGCAGTCAGGCTTAAGCACTACAGTGTGGGGAAGAATAATTCTTGTAGGTGGGGTTCTTGCTTTCCCTCAGACTGATGCCATTCAGAAAGGAGTACTCTGCCTGAGAAAGATTGGTCCTATAGTATGGGGAAGTTCCTGGTGGCTGTTCCCTCAGTTCTTTCCCTGAAGTCACCAAGCCCAGACTCTCTTCAAATGTCTCTAGTCCACACTGCTTTTCCTTTGCCAGCACCCAAGGAAAGTGGCTACGAATGAAATTTTTTGCTTTGCTGTCTCTCCCTGGCTGACAGAACCCTTGCTTCTTTTCAAGCTGGATATTATTTGGATTTCTTTTTGGCTCTGGTTCTGTAGCCTGGGGAGTAAGTCTTGGGGCTTAAACCCCATCCTTTTCATGGGGACACTCCAGCCACTGAAATATCCTTCTGACATTTCCTCTGTCACCCATGGGATTCTAGCCAGTTCTCTCATGTCTCCTCTGCACTCCCTACCAGTCAGGTTGTGCTGAAATGTTTTCTTCTGTCTGTCCATGGTTATACAGCTTCTTTCCAGCTAGTGTTTGGTTGTTTAGTCAGGATGATTTCTCTACAGTTTAGTTGTAACATCAGATTGCTCTTGGGAGGTTAGTGTAGCTTTCTCTTACTCTGTCACCATCTTATATTTCATGGATTTTTTTCTTAGTTTCTCTTTCTGATAGTTCATCATTGGTGTAGAAAAATGTCATTGGTTTTTGAGTATTGATTTGTTTACCACTACTTGCCAAATTCGCAATTAGGTTGAGTAGTTTTTTGTTTTGTTTTGTTTTGTTTTTGTTTTTTTTTTTGGTGGAGCCTATTGGGTTTTCTATATACACTATCATGTCATGTGCCAATAATGACAATTTTACTTCTTCCTTTCAAATTTATATGCATTTTATTAAATTTACTCTCTGATTGCTGTGGCTAGGATCTCCAGTCTATGTTGAATAAGAGTGGTGAAGACACACACCCTTATCTTCTTCCTTATAAGGGAAAGAATTTTAGTTTTTGCACATTGAGTATGATATTGGCAGTAGGTTTTTCATATATGGCCTTTATTATGTTGAGGTACACTTCCTCTATGCCCACTTTGTTGAGTGTTTTTTATTATAAATGGGTGCTGGATTTTATCAAATGCTTGTTATAGATTTATTAATATGATCATGTGCTTTTTGTCTCTCATTTTGTTTATGTGATGTATCAAATTTATTGATATGTGAATATTGTACCATCCTTGAATCCCACTTGATCATGGTGTATGATCTTTTTAATATATTTTTGAATCCAGTTTTTCAGTATTTTGTTGAGTATTTTAGCATCTATGTTCATCAGCAATATTGGCCTGTAATTTTCATTGTTGTGTCTCTACCTGGTTTTGGAATTAAGATAATACTGGCATCATAAAAAGAGTTTAGGAGTGTTCTTTCTTTACCTTTTGAATAGGGTGACTAGGACAGATATAGGTTCTTCTTTGAATGTTTGATAAAATTTGCTCGTTGTTATTGGTCTATTCAGGTTGTATTTTTCTTCCTGATTCAGTTTTGGAAGATTGTTTCCAAAAATGAATCCATTTTCCCAAGACTGTCCCATTTCTTGGCATATAGTTATTCATAGTATTGTATTTCAGTCCTTTGGATTCTGTGTATGAGTTGTTACTTATTTTCTTTCATTTCTGATTTTTATTTGGTTTCTCTCACTTTTTTCCCTTGATGAGTTTATTTAACTATATGTCAATATTATTTATCTTTTCAAAGAACCAGCTCCTAGATTCATTGACCCTTTGAATTTTTTTATTGTTGTTGTTTTAATCTCTGTAATTTAATTCTGCTTCAATCTTGATTATTTCATTCTTTCTGTTTGTTCTGGGCTTTGTTTGTTTTTTGTTCCTCTAGTTCTTTTAGATGTAGCGTTAGGTTGTTTATATGGGGTTTTTCTATCTTCTTTAGGTAGGTCTGTATTGCTATGAACTTTCTTCTCAGGACAGCCTTTGCTGTGTCCCATAGGTTTGGGGTTCTTGTGTGTTCATTTTCATTTGTTTCCAGGCACTTTTTGATTTTTTCCTTGATGTCATTTTTGGTCCATTCATTATTTAATAACATGTTATTTAGCATTCATGTGTTTGAATATTTATGTATTTTTTTCTTAATGTTGATTTCTTATTTCAAGCCACTGTGATCTGAGAAGATGTTTGATAAGATTTCAATTTTCATGAAATTTTAAGGCTTCTATTGTGTCCTACCGTGTGGTCTATCTTTGAGAATTATCCATGTGTCTTTGAGAACAATATATATTTTGCTTCTTTGGGGTGAAATGTTCTATAAATATCAATTAAGTCTGTATCTAGAGTGTTATTCAATGATGCAATGTCTTTGTTCATTTTGTTTTTGGAAGATCTAACCATTTTTGGCAGTGGGATGGTAAAATCTCTTACACTGTCTGTATTGCTGTCCATCTCTTCCTGAAAGTCCTACAATATTTTCTTTATATATTTAAGTGCACCTATATTGGGGCATATATATTTATAAGGGTTATATTCTCTTATATAGTTACCTCTTATATAGTTATATTCTCTTATGTAGTTACCTTTGTCTCTAGTTATGGCTTTTGTTCTGAAATCTATTTTGTCTGATATAATCATTGCTAACCCATCTTTTTTTTTATGTCCATTTTCTTCCATGCTTTTACTTTCAGACATTGTATATGTTTTTTTCTGAGGTAGGTCTCTTATAGACAGCATATACA
The DNA here is from genome assembly GCA_004024845.1 of Tonatia bakeri. Classification (NCBI taxonomy): domain Eukaryota; kingdom Metazoa; phylum Chordata; class Mammalia; order Chiroptera; family Phyllostomidae; genus Tonatia; species Tonatia bakeri. The sequence goes on from PVIA01009600.1 coordinate 41,615, forward strand.
TGTGTTATATTTTCTTATTCATTCAGCTATTCCATGTCTTTTCATTGGAGCATTTAGTCCATTTAAACTTATGGTTATTATTGATAGGTAGTTATTCATTGCTATATTTTCCCTTTGTACTTATGTTCTTCTCTCTTTATCTTAATTTTATTCTTAAATCAGTCCCTTTAGCATCTTTTCTACTGGCTTGGTGGAGATGTACTCTTTTATCATTCTTTTGTCTGGGAAGCTCTTTATTTCACCTTCTATTTCAAGTGAGAGCCTTTCTGGATACAGCAGTCTTGGTTGCAGGTCCTTTCTTTTTATTATTTGGAATATTTTGTGCCAACTCATCTGGTTTGTAGTGTATCTGTTGAGAAATCAGCTGATAGCCTTATAGGAGCTCCCTCGTATATTAGTAGTTTTTTCTCCCTTGCTGGCTTTAAGATTCTCTCTTTGTCTTTAAATATTGGCATTTTGATTGTAATGTATTTTGGTCTGGGCTTCTTTGGGTTAATTTTGATTTGGACTTTCTGTGCTTCCTGAACTTGCAGGGTTTTTCCACTCACCAAGTAAAGAAGTTTTATGTTATTATTTTTTCAAACAGGTTTTGCATGCCTTGCTTCTTTTCTTTTTCTGGTATTCCTACAATACAAATATTGTTATGTTTCATGTTGTCCCAAAGCTCCATTAAACTATCCTCATTCTTTTTGAGTACATTTTCATTTTCTTGTTCTGATAGTGTGCCTTTTTCTACTTTGCCTTCCATTCTATCCTCTGCTGCATCCAGGCTGATTTTGATTCCTTCGTCTGTTCTTCATTTCAGATAATGCATTGTTTTTTTTGCTTCCAACTGGTTCTTATTCAAAGCTTCTATGTCCTTTTCATGTTAATGTAGTTCCCACTAAGCTTCTTGAATTTCTCTAAGTTCCTTGAGCATTCCTATAACTATTACTTGAACTCTATATCTGACAAATTCCTTGACTCAATTTCATTTAGCTCTTCTTATGGAAATTCCTCCTTTTCTTTAGTTTGAGAGTTGTTTCTTTCTTTCCCCATTTTAGTTGTCTCTTTTTCTTTACTTTTATGTATTGGATTGATTTGCTTTGACTCTCCGTCTTGTGGAATGGCTATGTGTGTTAAGTTTCTTTAGGGACCCAGTGGTGGAAACTCCTTGATTTCCTGATCTACATACTCTAAGAGTGTCCTTTGTGTGGTTTATTTGGACTCTTTTGTCATATTTGGGTCCTGATTGTTATTGGCCCATTTGTTAGTGAGAACTCCCATCCAGCTCACTGACTTAGAGGCTGTATCCCACCACATGTTTTATAGTGTTGTATAGGTGTTGGCAGAACAAAGCAACACAAACCCAAAATAACAACAACAAACAACACCCCCTGAACACCACAGCAATATTAATGGCAAAAGAACAAAGAATGATACAAGCAGAAAGAGAAATGGAATAGTGGAAAAAGGAAAAAGAATATGAGAAGAAAAAAGGAAAGAAAAGTGATTATGAAAGGAGAAAGGGGAAGAGAACTACTACTTGCAATAAACTGAGAGAGGAAAATGGGAAAAAGGAATACAGAAAAACTGACAAAAATAATAAGAGGAGAGAAGAACAGAAGAGTTGACTCATTGAAGATAGTGGAATAAGAGATGTGAAAGAAAAATTATTATTGTAGTTAATGTTGTTCTTTCTCACACTATGCCTACTTTCTATCCTTTACTCTCACTATATCTCATCATCTAAACTTGCAAAAGTGCTCTGTTTTCTGGATTGAGCTCACAATCATTCTCCTCTCTAACAATAGTTTATCTCTCTTTCACCTCTTATTAAAAAGTGTTTAGCTGGGTGAAATACCACAGTTATTGCAGTTAATGCTACACTTATCCAAAGAATCTCCTATCTCTTCTCTACTTGTTAGTAATTTAAATCCCATAGAATACTCCCCTGCTGTCTCAATCCATCTTGCCTACCCCTGCCACTGATCACATACAAGAATAGGCGGGAGCTGAGAACATCAGTATAACTGCTGGAGGAGAAAACCACCACCAAAGGAACCACCAAGGGGTAAAAATGCAAGTACAACAAGAGAGCTTACAAAACAGAGAAAGGGCAAACCTAGAGTGTCCCGACAAAGAGACCACACCACGGAACCTCATACAATTCCTAATATAGATATGCTACAAAGACAACTAGCAAAACATCAGTAAGTGCAGAAACAAACAAAAGGACTCATCTAAAATGGGGAGACAAAAAAGACCATGTAATCAAAAGGAAAGAAAGACTTCTCACTAAAAGAGCTAAATGATATGGAGGTAACCAAAGTATCAGATATAGAATTCAAAATAATGGTTATATGTTTGCAGATGACATAACAGTATATATAGGAAATCCTATAGACTCCACCAAAACACTGCTTGACCTAATAAATGAATTTGGCAAAACTGTAGGATACAAAATCAAAATCCAGAAATCGAAGGCATTTTTGTATACCAACAATGAAACTTCAGAAGGAGAAATAAATAAAAAAATCTTATTTGATATAGCAACAAGAAAAATAAAATACTAGAAATAACCTTAACCAAGGAGAAAAAGATCTGTATTCAGGAAACCACACCACACTGCAGAAAGAAATCAAGGAAGAGACACACAAATGGAAACATATACCGTGTTCATGGGTAGGAAGAATTAACATCATCAAAATATCCATACCACCCAAAGCACTTTACAGATTCAATGCAATACATATTAAAGTACTAATCGCATATTGTACAGACATAGAACAAACATGTCAAAAATTTATATGGAACCGTAAATGACCTCGAATAGCTGCAGCAATTTTGAAAAAGAAGAGCAAAGAACAATACCTGATATCAAACTATATTACAAGGCCACTGTAATCAAAACAGCCTGGTACTGGCATAAGAACAGACACCTGGACCAATGGACCAGAACAGAGAACCGAGAAATAAATCCAAGACTCTATGGTCAATTAATATTCCACAAAGTGGGCAGAGGCATAAAATGGAGCAAAAATAGTCTCTTTAAAAAATGGTGTTGGGAGAACTGGACAGCTATGTGCAAAAGAATGAAACTCAAGCACCAACTCACATCATACACAAAAATAAATTCAAGGTGGGTAAGAGATTTAAATATCAGCTGTGACATCATTAAAGTCCTAGAGGAGAACATTGATAAGAAAATGTCAGATATATTATGCAGCAACATTTTCACTGATATGTCCCCTAGAGCAAGGGACATAAAGGAAACAATAAACAAATGGGATCTCATCAAAATAAAAAGCTTCTGCAAGGCTAAAGAGAACTGTATTAAAATAAAAAGAGAACCAACCATATGGGAAAGCATATTTGTCAATGATACCTCAGACAAGGGTTTAATCTCCAAAATATACAAAGAACTTACATGGCTACATTCTAAGACAAGCAACCCAATTAAAAAGTGGGCAAAGGACTCAAACAGACACCTCTCCAAGGAGGACATAAAGAGGATCCAGAGACTTATGAAAAGATGCTCAGTATTTCTAGCTATCAGAGAGATGCAAATTAAAACCACAATGAGATACCACTTCATGCCAGTCAGAATGGTCATCATAAATAAAAAAACAAACAAACAAGTGTTGGAGAGATTGTGGAGAAAAGGGAACCCTAGTGCACTGTTGGTGGGGTTGCAGACTAGTACAACCAGTACTAGTATGGAAAACAGTATGGGATTTTCTTAGAAAACTAAAAATGGATCTTCCTTTTGACCCAGCAATTCCCCTGCTAGGATTATATCCTAAGAGCCATGAAACACCAATCCAAAAGAACCTGTGCACCCCAATGTTCATAGCAGCACTGCTTACAATAGCCAAGTTCTGGAAGCAACCTAGGTGCCCATCAGTAAATGAATGGATCAAAAAACTATGGTACATGTACACAATGGAATTCCATGCAGCAGGAAGAAAGAAGGAGCTTCTATCCTTTTTTGACAACAAGGATGGAACTGGAAAGCATTATGCTAAGTAAAATAATCCAGGCAGTGAAAAACAAATATCATATGATCTCACCTTTAACCAGAACCTAATCAACAAAACAAACAAACAAGCAAAATATAATCAAAAACACTGAAATAGAACAGGCTGACAGTGACCAGAGGGGAGAGGGGAGGGAATTTCAGGAGAAAAGGGAAAGGGTTTACAGGAACAAGTATAAAGGACACATGGACAAAAACAAGGTGGAGTAGAGATGGGAGATTGGTGGGGATGGCTGGGCGGTGGGGGGAGGTAGGCTGGGATGGGAATTAAAGGCAGAAAACTGTAAAAAAAATAGGAAAATGCAAGTAAAAAAAAGAAAAATCTATCCATTTGACAGCAGGTTATTGAAATTTCGTATTATAATTCCGCTGCTGTCAATATCTTTCTTGAAGTCCTCCAAGGTTTTCTTCATGTACTTGGGTGCTCTTCTGTTGGGTACATATTTATTTACAATGTTTATGTCTCCTGATGTATTCTTTCCATGAATATTATAAAGTGACCTTCTGGGTCTCTGTTTATGGCCATTTTTTTTTGAAGTCTATTTTGTTTGATATGAGTATTTTTATAACCCCTGATTATCCTCACTGGTGGATAGGCACTCACAGACTGACATACACACACTCACCCATGCACACACTCACACATGCTTTCACACTCAACTCTCATTTTATTTATTTAATACTAATAACATTAAGAAAATTTTCTTTATTACCACTCTTGATCTCCCACCAGCTTCTGTAAACCAAAGTTGAATTTTCAGAAATTTCTGTGAGCTGGTTGTTAAAAACCGGTGTTATTGTGGAAGCCATGGTTAGAATATTTATATCATAGAAATTGACAACTGCCACACATCTGTTTGTTTGCTTTCTCAAGAGATGTATGTGGTATCAAGTTGAAGCCATTGTTCTACACCTTCTCTTTCTCATGTTAAACTGTAAAACTTCCAATGTAAATACATATAGTACTGCTTTGTCTTTATACCTGTCACTTAGGATATCTGTACTCACTGTGTGGTCTGTGAACCCACCACAGCTGCTGAGCATCTCAGATTGCTTGTGAGACATTTTGTCTCTGATGACGATTTTTTTGTGAGACAGTGTAGGGGGGCTTCAGCCCATAGAGCTCCCCCAGTTGCCATGAATGAGAATAAATCTACCAAGACATGATCTGCTTGGGGAGGAAAGGCTGCTCAGTCTCTCAGAGGAGAAAGATGTTAAGCCTCTCTCTCAGTGGGCTTTTATTGAGTTTAGCTTGCATAGGGATGCATATCAAAGAAAGGAGGCATGGTTTATAGATAACATTTCTGGGATCACAGGGGTCCTTTATGAGTCAGGGTCTGATAGGATGACGCCAATTGGCTGTAAAACCTTGGGAAACAAACTTATTTTGTACTTGGACCCTTAACATTTAAATTGAGGACATTCTTAGCAAAGCAGGTCTCACAGTATTTTATGCATTCTTTCTTATGCCTGATAGCTCTGCACCAGGAACCGCTGGTTCTGGCACAGGGCTGTACCCTGCTTTGGCATTGTATCAGACCTGAATCAGGAGGGGGAGGTGAGGCAGCCAAGAGATTAAGAGACTTTTTACAGATAGAATGAGGACTCAGGCTATGATAAAGCTGAAAAGTGGAGGTCTTTTGTCCATCCTCCACAATCCCCTAAGTCCTTCTCTGATGGCCCCTTCATGATTGTGCCTGACTTAGGTTGTTCCTTCCGTGAGGAATCTTACCCATTATTGACTATCCAGTCATCCTCCAAGGGCAAAGCAGGGTAAAGTAAAGGGGACAGAGGCTGTGCCCCTTTCAGGAGGATAAGTTTTATCTCCATAGTGGCTTATGGTCCCAAGGGCACCTAGCCAGGGGACCTTTTCCCCTGTCAGCAAGGTAGCAGCTTCTGAAACCAGGCACGACAGTTCCCAACAAGGTATGATTTTCTTCACTTCAGATACATCAGTTAAAACAATATATCACAACAGACTGATGCAAAAGCATGTATGAGATTCCAGACCTAAAGAGATTAGCAAATATGTAATATATTGATCTTCTTACTAAATTTTATTTGTATAGACCGTTTTCATAAAACTATGTTATTTATGTTAAAATGTAGTGGGGCTTACTATTATTTGCAAATGCATTAATGTTTTAACATTTCCTAGTTTTAACTGCTAATACAGTAAATATTGAGTGCTGTAACCCACATAAACAAAAGCTCTTTGAGGTCCTGAATAATTTTTAAGCATGCAAGGAGGTCCTGAGACTAAGAAGTTTGAAGGTGGAGTTATCATAAACTTCAGGTGGCCTCATCCTCCTGGAGGTGATTCTCAATGTAGAGTCAGGTTTAATGGACTGTGAAATTCCACATCATATTATGATGGATGTTGGATCACCAATGGTTTCGCATGAGTTAAAGCTTCTGTAAATAAGTTTTGCTCTCTGGTTATCAGGACATTTCTTTATCTTCAGTTGGACATTCTATCACAAATGAGGTCAGAAGTTACTCTAAGATGGAGCAGCTTCTTTAGTGCAGACAGGTGCTTTTAGTTTACAAGCACATTATTTGTATAAAGCTGCATTTCTTTTATTTTTATTTATTTTTATTTTAATTTAATCTTTATTGCATTTTTTCCCATTACCATTTAGTCCCCTTATACCCTCCCTTCCCAAAACACCTGTGAGAATGACTGAGACCTGAAAAATAGTGAGCAGTGCCAAATATGAAACTATGAAAGAAAAAGACCAAGTCAAAATTTAAAAAAATCTAAAAACTAAAATAAAAATGTGTTCAGATTTGGGGTAAAAGACATATAGGATTTGTGTATTTCCACATGTTTATTTATGTTGTGGGGTACGGCATCTAAAACTAAGAGTACCTAATGTTTACTAAGGTTAAAATGAAATTTAGTAAGATGCTCCCTGTATTTGGTTCATGTCACTAGAGTGGCTTAACTTAGGTTTCTATTGGCAAACATCTAGTATTACAAGATTGCTTACACTTTTTTTCTAAGATTTTTCTACAATCACTTTTGAAACTTGGTCTGAGGATGGGAGGTATAAGTGGTTTAAAAAAGTGAACATGGAAAGCAGGGGACCTAACCACATCTGTGTGGCCCAGTTTTGGGTCACATGTATGTGCTTCAGTATCCAGATGTCATCCTTCCAACAGTATTTAACTTGCCTGTTTCAAATACCTGCATCTTCTTTGGACATTCCAGACACTGCCTGCTGTTGGCCATTTCTACCTGGAATGCTCTTGCTGTCAACCACTCTAAGCTAACATACATCTTTACTAAAATATCTTCTCAATGAGGTCTGCACTGGTCACATTACCCCAACTGACTGTCCTTCACAACACTCCCTATTTATTCCCTTTCCTCCTCAATTTTTTTCTTGGTGGCTCATCACAATATAGAATATATTCTGTAATTTAGTTGTAATTAAAATGATTGTGGGAGGAGGTGAACAGAGTTTACCTAGTCTGCCATCTTGACTGGAAGTCTGAAATTAATTAATTTATGTTATTATTATTTTTAAATGTAAGTGGATGATGATGAGTGACCCAAATGTAAGTGGAATACAGTGACCCAAGTATAAATGTTTGGTAGTAATAGCAACGATAGCAATAACATCAAACACTTGCATAGCGCATGTCATATGCCACACATGTGCTATGCACTTTATTTTTTATTAGTACAAATGTGTTTATTGTTCAATGTTCACAATTGTACTTTGATATGTTTGATTGTTTGATTCCTCTATCAACGCGTATCTTTTTAAGACATTTTTTCTTACTGTTTCATACTTTATAAAGCTCCTTATAGGGAGTACACAGACTTCATCAGACTGTTAAGAACCCATACATCATAAACAGTTTTCATTTTTCTACTTTTAAGTAAAAGTAGCAAACTTTTTTCCTGTTTATTGAATTTATTAGGATGACATTGGTTAATAATAGTAAACAGGTTTTAGACATGAAATTCTAGAGCACATCATCTGCACATTGTATTGTGTGTTCACTACCCCAAGCCAATTCTCTATCCCCATTTCCTCCCCATACCCTCTCCCACCTCCCTTCACCTCCCCCATGTTCATGAGGGTTTTTTTCTCTTTAAAAAAATTATATTTCTTATCATTGACTGAGTATTGATACTCTGAGTTTTTATAAATATACAGATGCCTGAGTTTTACACATTGAGGAATCCCAATGGTTGATACTCAGGCATCTGTATGCCAGCAGGTCTAGAGTGGGAACCAGGTATCTGTGTTGTTAAAGACCTCCATGGGCATTTTGGTTCCAGAGTCAGCAATGAGAATTACTGCACAATAGTCTATAAATTAATCACAGACTGAAATATCTAAGGGGGCCAAGTGTGTAACATGAAGGAGTTAAACAAACTAGTAAGGACTATGGGAAATCTATCACCCATACCTTGTCCAAAAGGGGCAGCTGCTGCTCAGGGCTAAATAATTGTGCCTATGTGATACCAGTGTTGCAAAGTATTACAATTTTCTAATCTAGATTTTTATGTGTAATTTCACAATTTTTATTAGCACTGCTGCTGTCCTCTCTTCCCTGTCCCACCACCCCTAACACACACTATTGTGACCAAAACAAATTTATTTCAGGCTATTATTTGAGCTGAAGTGGTAAGTCATTTGAGAACTCTGCAACCATCTTTTATTGGTTAATGCAAGTTTGTTAGAGAGCCATATTCCTGGACCACATTGAATTGAATCTCCAGTTAATAATTGTTAAAGAATTGTGGCATTTGCCTACATTAAAAGAAGTTAGAAGAACAGCCTACTAAAATGAGTCACTCTTCACTGTAAAGCTACTAGAAAGCACTATTCTTTTTTCCTTCTTCTGAGGACTGTAGGTGAAATTTATTTCTAGCCTTACTGTAAGAACAAGGCAAGGATAGTCTGAGAGATTAGTTTGTATTCATACTAAGGACACTGTAAATGATGTAACTGACCATGCCTCTTGACACTGCCTTTACCTTATCAAGCTGGATGTCTGATTTTAGCAACAATATATAATAATGGCATGGAATGTATTTTTATTCCGCACAGAGTTCCTTTTTTCATTTTATAATTTAATCTTGCTTTTCTTCTATATCATTATTGTCACTTCTGCCTTCTCTTGCTATGTTTCCAGTTTCTAGATTAAATATTTTAACATATTTCTTGACTGGATGGAGCATAGGTGGAAAATAATATATATTGAAAAAATTTTGTTTTGTTTTGACACAATGAAAATCTCATTTAGGGTTTTGAGAGAAAATAGTCATGAAACAATAGTCATGAAACAAATCTCATTTAGGGTTTTGAGGGAAAATGGTCATGGAACAACAATGTCAAAGGAAGCTTAAGTTATTCTGCATTAAATCAATAATGAAAACAAAAGATCTGAAATATCTCTATATTGTCATGCTATCTTTTTATTAATTAGTGCCTACACAGTTTATATGAATTAGCATGACATAGAGACTTACAATGTCTATTTATAATCAAATAAAAACAATACCATTACATTTTTAATGAGTATATAAATGCATATTTAAATATTTAAATAATACTACAAAATTATCCTCCACAATTTGTTTCTCTAATTCTTCCACCTCCACAACAAAAAGTGAGGACAATTGTTTCACATTTATATTCTCCAACACTGAATAAAAGTAGTACCAGTGTTATAAATTTTTTAAACAATATGGTACATGATAAATTGATTTAATTTTTTAGTGAACTTTAATAAGTTTAAATGAGTTTGTGGTTCATTTTTATTTCATATTTTAAAATTTTTATCATTTATGCTATTATGGTTGTCCCACATTTCTCCCCTTTACCCCCTTCCATGCAGCCAGCCCCCAAATCCATAATCAGTCCCCACACCATGGTCCATGTCCATGAGTCCTTCCTATATGTTATTTGACTAATTCCCTCACCTTCTTTCAATCAATCTTATCCCCCACAGCACCCTCAACTTATAGCTGTCAGTCTGATCCATGACTCTATGCATCTGGTTCTTTTTTGCACATTTGTTTATTTTGTTCATTAGAATCCTCTTAAAAGCGAGATCATTAGGTTATTTGTCTTCAATGACTGGCTTCTATCACTTAGTATAATTGTTTCCAGTTCCATCCATGTTGCCACAAAAGGTAGGAATTCTCTGTTTTTTTGTTTGTTTGTTTGTTTGTTTTTGCTGTGTAGTATTCCATTGTGTAGATGTACCATGGTTTTTTATTCAGTCATCTACTGATGAGTGCTTAGGCTGTTTCCAAATCTTTGCTATTGTAAGTAGCGCTGCTATGAATATGGGAATACATAAATTCTTTTGAATCAGTGTTTTGGGATTCTTTGGATATATTCCCAGCAGTGAACTTGATGGCTCAAAGGCAGTTTCATTTCAGTTTTTTTGAGGGAATTCCATATTACTTTCCATAGTAGCTGCACCAGTCTGCATTCCCACCAACAGTGCACTAGGGTTCCCGTTTCTTTACATCCTCACCAGCACTTGTTTGTTGATTTTTTTATTTAAAAATATTTTATTGATTATGCTATTACAGTTACCATATACCCCCCCTTTATTTCCCTCTGCCCTGTACACCTCCTCCCACCTGGACTTCATGCCCTTAGTTCATTTTCATGGGTCATACATACAAGTTCTTTGGCTTCTATATTTCCTATACTATTCTTAAACTCTCCCTGTCTATTTTCTACCTACTATTTATGTTTCTTATTCTCTGTACCCTTTCCCTCATTCTCCCCAACCTTTCCCACTGATAACCCTCCATGTGATATACATTTCTGTGATTCTGTTCCTGTTCTAGTTGTTTGCTTCATTTGTTTTTATTAGGTTGGGTTGTTAATAGTTGTAAGTTTGTTGTCATTTTATTGTTCATAATTTTTTATCTTCTTTTCCTTAGATAAGTCACTTTAACACTTCAAGGGCTCTGTGATGATGAACTCATTTAACTTGACCTCATCTGGGAAGCACTTTATCTGCTCTTCTATTCTAAATGATAGCTTTGCTGGATAGAGTAATCTTGGATGTAGGTCCTTGCTTTTCATGACTTTGAATACTTCTTTCCAGCCACTTCTTGCCTGCAAGGTTTCTTGTGAGAAATCAGCTGAAGAGTCTTAAGGGAACTCCTTTGTAGGTATCTCTCTCCTTTTCTCTTGCTGCTTTCAAGATTTTCTCTTTCTCTTTAATCTTGGGTACTATACTTATGATGTTCCTTGATGTGTGCTTCCTTAGGTCCAGCTTCTTTGGGACTCTCTGAGCTTCCTCAACTTCCTGTAAGATTATTTTCTTCACCAGGTTGGGGAAGTTTTCCTTTATTATTTTTTCAAATAAGTTTTCCATTTCTTGCTCTTCCTTTTCTCCTTCTGGTACCCCTATCATCAGATGTTGGAACATTTAAAGTTGTCCTGGAGGTTCCTAAGGCTCTCCTCATATTTTTGAATTCTTGTTTCCTTAGTCTGTTCTCATTGAATGTTTATTTCTTCCTTCTGCTCCAAACAGTTGATTTGAGTTCTGGTTTCCTTCCCATCACTGTGGGTTCCCTGTGCATTTTCCTTTAGTTCACTTTTCATACCCTTAACTCTTTGCTCTATTTTGTGACCATACTCAACCATTTCTGTGAGTATCCTGATTATCAGTATTTTGAACTTTGCATCTGATAGGTTTGCTATGTCTTCATCACTGAGTTGTGTTTTTTCTGGAGCTTTGATCTGTTCTTTCATTTGGGCCATTTTTTTTTCTCAGCGTGCCTGTTACATAGTAAGGTGTTGAGACTTAGGTATTTGCCAGGGCAAGGCAACCCTCTATGTTGAGTTGTAGCATCATATGTAGGGAAGGGGCCCAAAAGGGAACAATGCTGTTTGTTGGGGTCTTGGTCAGCTTTCAGTAACTTCCTCCACTACCCACAAAAAAACTGAGCTCTTCTGGTACTGATTCCCAGGTGGATGGGTTTGTGCACATTCTAGGATTCTGTGGATCTCTTCAACAATTTCTCCTGTGAGTCTGGGAGCTTTTCCTGTTGCCTCAAACCCCACAGTTTTTTTCAGTCAGGGGGTTTCCTTTATTTCCATGCACTAGAACCCTGTGTTGTGTGGTGTGTCTCACTCCACATTTGTTCCTACTGGTTTACCAGCATGCAAATGTGGGACCTCACAGTCCTCTAGCCACCACCTCTCCTTGTCCAAAAGCCACAGCCTTGCCTGCCCTGGTTCTCCAGCTGCTGCCTTGCCATGAGTCTTCTCCACCCTGACTGTCCATCTCTGCCCCTCCTACTGGTCTGGATGAATGTTTCTATTTTAACTCTTTGATTGCCAGTCTGGTTGTTTTTTGTTTTTAAATTTGTTGTTGTCCTTCTTTTGGTTGAGCAAGGAGGCAAAGTGTATCTACCTATGTCTCCATCTTTGCCCCAAGTCCTGTTTGTTGATTTTTTAATGGTAGCCATAGTGGCAAGTGTGAGGTGATATCTCATTGTGGTTTAAATTTGCATCTTTCTGATGGCTGGTGATGTTGAGCAATTTTTCATATGTCAATAAACCATCTGTATATCTTCCTTGGAGAAGCGTCTGTTCACCTTCTTTGCCCATTTTTTAACTCGATTATTTGTGTTTCTTGTGTTCAGTCAAATATGTTCTTTATGTACTTTGGAGATTAAACCCTTGTCCGATGTATTATTATCAAATATGTTCTCCATAGAGATAGTTACCTTTTTATTTTGATGATTTTATTTCTTTAGCTGCACAGTTTTTTTTTATTTGATGTAGTTACATTTTTTTCCTTTATATCCCTTGCCATAGAAGATATATAGCAAAAATACTGCCATGTGGGATACCTGAAATTTTACTGTCTGTTTTTCTGTAGGAATTTTATAGTCTCATGACTTATATTTAAGTCTTTTATCTATTTTGACTTTATTCTGGTATATGATGTAAGATGGTAGACTGGGTACATGTACTTAATCTAGTTCTACCAAAACCATATATTCAAAAGACTGTCTTTACTCCATTGTATGCTCTTGCCTCCTTTGTCAATTATTAATTGATCATGAAGACATGGGCTTATTTCTGGGTTTTACATACTGCTCCATTAATTTATGCATCTGTTCTTATTTATCCCTGTACCAGACTGTTTTTATTAGAGTGGACTTGTATGGTCTTTTTTAATTTATGTTTTTTAAATGTTCTTTGCTGTTGTTCAAGTACAGTTTTCTCCATTTTCCTCTCACCGCTCTCCACTGCTGCACAGAACCCCACCTCTCACCCTCATTCCTACCCCACTTAGGGTTTGTCCACGGGTCCTTTATACGTGTTCCTTGATGACCATTCCCATTCTTTCCCCCATTATCCCCTTCCTCTGGCCCCTCTGATTACTGTCAGTTTATTCTTTATTTCAGTGTCTTTGGTTATAATTTTCTTGCTTCCTACTTTTGTTGATTAGGTTCCACTTATAGGTGAGATCATGTGGTAATTTTCTTTCACCACCTGGTTTGTTTAACTTAGCATAATGTTCTACAGATCCATCCATGCTGCTGTGAAGGATAAGATGTCCTTTTTTTCTTTCTGCTACATAGTATTCCATTGTATAAATGCACTATAATTTTTTGAGACAATCATTTACTGATGGCCACTTAGGTTGCTTCCAGCACTTAAATTGTAAATTGTGTTGCTATGAATATTGGGGTGCATAGGTTCTTTTGAATTGGTGTTTCAGGATTCTTAGGGTATAATCCTAGCAGTAGAATTGCTGGATCAAAAGGCAGTTCCATTTTTAGTTTTTTTTTTTTACCAATTCCATACTGTTTTCCACAATGGCTGCACCTGTCTGCATTCCCACCAACAGGGTATTAGGATTTCCTTTTCTCCACAACCTCACTGGCACATTTTTTGTTGATTTCTTTAGGATGGCAACTCTGATTGGTATCTCACTGTAGTTTTAATTTGCATCTTTCTGATGGCTAGTGATGTTGAGCATTTTTTCATATATCTCTTGGCCCTCTGTATGTCCTCCTTGGAGAACTGTCTGTTCAGGTCCTTTGCCTATTTTTTTTTGAAAGATTTTATTTATTTATTTTCAAAGACAGGGGAAGGGAAGGAGAAAGAGAGGGAGAGAAACATCAATGTGTGGTTGCCTCTCACGTGGCCCCCAGTGGGGACCTGGCCTGCAACCCAGGCATGTGCATTGACTGGAAAATGAACTGGTGACCCTTTGGTTCACAGCCTGTGCTCAATCCACTTAGCTACACCAGTCAGGGCATCTTTGCCTATTTTATAATTGGATTGTTTGTCTTCCTGGAGTGTAGTCATGGGAATTCTTTTTATATTTTGGAGACTAGACTTTTTTCCAAGGTATCATTGACAAAGAGTTTTCCTGCACTGTTATTTGCCTTTTCATTTTGCTGATGTTTTCTTTAGCCTTACAGAAGCTTTTAATTTTGATGAGGTCCATTTTTTTTTATTCTATCTATTATGTCCCTTGTTCAAGGGGACATATTGATTAAAATATTGCTGGGTGGAATATCTAAGATTTTCGTGCCTATGTTCTCCTCTAGGTCTTTTATGGTGTCATGGTGTATATTTGAGTATTTTATCTATCTTGAGTTTATTTTTGTGTATGGTGTAAGTTGGTTGTTAACATTCTTTTTTTTTTTTTTTTTGCATGTGGAGCTGTTCAGGTCTCCCAATGCCATTTATTGAAGAGGTTATTTTTACTCCATTTTATGATCCTGCCTGATTTGTTGAATATTAATTGACCAGAGAGACATGGGTTTATTTCTGGGCCTCTCTTCTGTTCCCCTGATATATGTATTTGTTCTTATGCTAGTCCTAGAGTGTTTTCATTACAGTGTTACTGTGATTTCATAATATTATTTTGATAGCAGGTATTGTGATCTGTCCGTAATTGTCTTCTTTCTCAAGATTGATGAGGTTTTTAGTAGCCTTTTTTGGTTCCATATACATTTTTGGATTTTTTTCCAGTTTGGTGAAGCATGACATAATTATTTTAATAAGAATTGAATCTAAAGATTGCTTTTGGTGATATGGATATTTCAAGAATATTAATTCTTCAATCCATGATCAGTGTATATGCCTCAATTTATTTGTATATTCCTCAATTTCTTTTTTCAATGTTCTATAATTTTCTGATTATAGATCTTTTACCTCATTAAATTTATGACTAGATTTTTGTTTGCTACTATAGTAAATGGGATTTGTTCTTAGTTTCTGTTTCTCATAGTTTATTGTTGGTAAAAATACCATCAATTCCTGAACATTGATGTTATATCTCACTGTGTTGCCAAAATCACTTTTAGGTCTAGTAGACTTTTAGTGGAGCCTGTAGGATTTTCTTTGTATACTATCATGTCTTCTGCGAATGATGACAATTTGCCTCCTTTCCTATATTGTGCCTTTTCTTTCTTCTTGTCTGATTGCTGTGGCTTTCTTCTTGTCTGATTGCTGTAGCTGGGACTTCTAGTAATCTGTTGAATAAGAGTGGTGAAAGTGGCTACACTTGATTTGTTCCTTATCTTAAGGAAAATGTTTTTAGTTTTTGCCCATTGAGTGTGATGTTGGCAGTAGGACTTCTGTATGCAGCCCTCAATATGTTGAGGTAAGTTCCCTGTATTCCCACTGCTCTGCGTACTTTTATCATAAATGAGTGCTAGATTTTATCAAATGCTTTTTCTAGATCTATTGATATGATCATGTGATTTTTGTCTTTCATTTTGTTTATGATGTAACACATTTATTGATTTGCAAATATTGTACCATCCTTGTATCCCTGGAATGAAACCCACATGATCACGGTGTTTGATCTTTTTAATGTATTTCTGGATTTGGTTTGTTAGTATTTTTGAGAACTTAACATCTATCATCATCAGAGATTTGGGCTGTAATTTTTTTTCCTGTGTCTTTACTTGGTTTTGGGATTAGAATAATACTGGCCAACAGTCTAAAAACAGTTTAGGAGTCTTCCTTCTTCCTGAATTTTTTAAATTTGTTTGAGAAGGATAGGTATTAGTTCTTTGATTATATGGTAAAATTCACCTGTGAAGCCATCAAGTCTAGGTCTTTTGTGTCAGGAGAATTTTTTTTTATTAGTGATCAATTCCAGTAGTTGTTATTGGTCTATTCAGATTTTCTGCTTCTTGATTCAGTTTTGGAAGATTGTATGTTTATAAAAATTTATCCATTTCACACACGTTGTCTTATTTTTTAGCATATAATTGTTCATAGTAATTTCTTACAATTTTTTTTTTATTTTTGTGGTATCAGTTGTTACTGCTCCATTTTCTTTTCTGATTTCATTTGTTTGGGTCCTTGCTATTTTATCTTGATGAGTCTAGGTAACACTTTGTCAATTATGTTAAGGTTTTCATAGAACCAGCTCCTGCATTCATTGATCCTTGGAATGCTTGTTTTTTGTTTGTTTGTTTTTTTGTTTTTTTCAGTTTTTATGTTATTTAAGTTCTGCTCTGATCTTGATTATTTCCTATGTCTACTTGTTCTGGGCTCTGTTTGTTGCTCTTCTAGTTCTTTTAAATGTAGGGTTACCTTGTTTATTATAGCTTTGTCTATCTTCTTTAGGTAAGCCTGTCTTGCTATAAATTTTCCTCTTAGGGCTGTCTTTGCTATGTCCCATACATTTTTGGGTTGTTGTGTGTTCATTTTATTTGTTTCTAGATACTATTTGATTTTCCCTTGATCTCACTGTTAACTCATTCATTATTTAATAACATGTTATTCCACTTCTAATTTAAAATGTTTTTGAGATTTTTTTCTTGAGGTTGATTTCTAGTTTAAAGCCACTGTGATCTGAGATGATGTTTGATATAAATTTAATTTTTTTTAAGTTGTTAAGTCTCATTTTGTAATCTACCAAATGGTATATCTTTGAAGATGATCATTGTGCATTTGAAAAAAAATGTATGTTTTGCTTTTTTGGGTGAAATCTTCTGTAAATGTCACTTAAGTCCATTTGATCAAGGGTGTCATTCAATGTAACAATATCCTTTCTGATTTTTTTTTTATTTGGAAGACATACCCATTTTTGACAATGTGGTGTTAAAATTGTCTACATGCCTGCATTGCTGTCTCTGTGTTTCTTAAAGTCCACAAGATATCCTGTATATATTTATGTGCTCCTATATTGGGTGCGTATATGTTTACAAGAGTTTTATCCTCTTTTTGGATTAGTTGCTTAATTTTTGTAGTTACTGTCTTTGTCTCTTTTATGGCTTTTCTTTGAAGTTTATTTTGCCTGCAAATAAATATTACTACCCTAGTGTTTCTTTTACTTTTTTAAAGATTTAATTTAATTTTTAGAGAGAGGGGAAGGGAAGGAGAAAGAAGGAGAGAAACATTGATGTGTGGTTGCCTCTCATACACTGCCTGCTGGGGACCTGGCCTGCAACCCAGATATGTGGCCTGACTTGGAATTGAACCAGTGACCTTTTGGTTTACAGGCCATTACTCAGTCCACTTAGCCACACCATCCAGGGAACCCAAGCTTTTCTTTCAAGTCCATGTGAATGGAATAATTTTTTTTTTCATCTATTTCCTCTCAGCCTCTATCTATCTTTTGTTCTGAGGTGGGTCTCTTGTAGATATCATATGTGCAGGTTGTGTTTTCTTATCTATTCAGCTATTCTGTGTCTTTTGATTAAAACATTAATCCATTTACATTTAAGGTTATTATAGTGCTTGGCTAGCTCAGTCAGTAGAGCATCAGACTCTTAAGGTTATTATTGATAGGTGTTTATTCATTGCCATTTTTTACTTTGTACCTGTGTTCTCTCTTACTCTCTCCTTTTCTCCTCCTTCTCTTCCTCCTCTTCCTCTTCCTCCTCCTTCTTCTTTTTATTCTTATTCTTATTCTTTTTCTCTTCCTCCTCCCCCTC
>PVIA01009601.1:0-59582 GCA_004024845.1 Tonatia bakeri
TGTTTATATATCCATATGCACTAAAAACAGTACTGATACATAATTCAAAATATATTGGAAATTAAGGGAAAATTTAACATATCTAGTTGACAAATATAAGAAAGAGCACAAAGGAACTCAGTGATAAAAAAGGACATTTGATTTAATAATTACAAGTCAAACTATTGCTCAACATAGCACATATATTTTTATGTTTACTTTTGCAAAAATATTTTACAGTATTGGATACAAGGAAAATATTATAATCATTATCGCCATAACCACCAGCACCAGTATAACAATTACAACAACAAAAAATTTTTCACAAACTGTATTTTTAACACTGTGTTATGGAGTGTTAAAATGGTGACTTAATGATATTGTAAATGTCTTGAAAATTAAAAACCACAATAGTTCTTAATCTTCCAAATTATTGAAATAAACTCAAAAGAGAAATAAAACCTACCTAGAGAAGTTTGAAAATGACCATACATCATACTAAAAGTAATGACCACTTGATGCCACAATTAGGGCAAATTAACAGCATCATATCTTTATTATTAAAAAATAAAAGTAAAATAAAGGGAACTTTGTATCCATCTGTGATGCCCTTTCTTACTCACCTTCCTCATCTTTCTTGCTGCTAAGGTGTCATCGTGCACAAGTTCTGACTAATAACACGAGAAAATGTCTCTTGGATGGATGCTGAAACATATTTTTCTGTACTAATAAAATGAACAGATGTTGTTGCAACTGCCTCCTTCCCAACTTACTGCAGCCTTGAATGCAGACTGATGCCAAGATCACAGATGTAGATATCATGTGAATACATGAATATTAGGCATGATCATGTGGCAGAGAAAACAGTAAGTGAAAGCATAACCTGATATACCTTGAGATGCACACAGAATATGTCAACTGAAGCTGTGGTTTTAGCATACACAGAACATTCACAATAGTAGTGTACGATGCTTATCTCTAGCTGCTTTTAGCCAAGTCCCCAAAAAGGTACAAACACAAAGTTCTGAAAGCAGTCTAAATCAAAGGGAAAAAAAGAAAAGAAAGTTTTGCTAAGAGTTATGTTCTCCCCGTGTGGCCTGCAATCTAAGTGATTTAGAGTCCCATAATCTGTGGGCCTGCTGGGTTTGAAAAGACAATGTGTGTACCCCCAAATTGCAACTAGTCAAAAAAGCAGGGAAATAGCTGCTGCAGCAGGAGATAAGATTGATAAAATTAGTCAGTGGGTGGCAAAGGGAGGATTCAGGATGGTGTTTCTTCACCTAAGCTATCATTTTAAACTCTCTCAAAGCAATCACCATCTTGGGAAGGGTAAGGGGCATAGACAGAAAAAAGACACCAGTAAATTAAAAGACCAGAAACTTTAAAGACTATGTTTAAGCAAAAGCCTCAGCTATGGTTACTTTTATAGGAATTGACTGGAAGGAAATATCCTTAAAACATAACAAGTTTTCAAAACTTTATTTGAAGTAACATAACTCTGTAACCTATTGCAAAAGCTGAGTATTTGTCAGGAAAGTCATTCTTCTCAAAGTTTAACCCAAGTGGACAAGGGAGAAAAGGGATAAGACAGAGTATCCCAATGTCGCAAGTGGCAATCAAGGACAATGAACAATAGATTCCAAGATGGCACAAACAGGGCTATAGCTTGAGGGTGGAGAAGGTGAGAAAGGTGCAGGAAGGTAGCCATCAGGTGAATTTATCTGAACAGAGCTTTCATTTTTCCTCCATCATGAGTTGTTAGAAACTAGGCATCACTAACTGCCTATATTTATCAATTTTCCCTTTTCTTAACGAGATTTTTTTCAGCTATTCTCTTTCTCTTCAAATATCGTATTGTCATTGGGTTAAACCAAGATACACCCTCTGGTCACTAAAACATGAGGAGCAGATTTAGACCACAATGACAGTGGTCTAATACACCAAGATGTCCTGAATTAAAATTTATACTGAAGCTAATAGAGAGATGGTTCTGATAAAGATGCCTTAGTGTTACCCTCAGCTTAACTAAACTTTCTACATCTTCCTTAATAAAGTCTCCTGATATCCTTTTTATTTTTAGAGTAATTACTTTAGAAAACTTATAATTGTAAACTCTTTCTCTACCCCTTTGAAAAGTACATATTTTCAAATGCTTTTTGCCAGTTTAACAACCTAGGAAGGTCTTTCTCAAAAGAGTAGGAGTCAATCCTTTTGTTATGTAATCATCAAGGATGGTGGTGTGCCTTGCCCCAGCAGGGTGGCTCAATTAGTGGAGTGTCTTCCCATACACCAAAAGGTGTTGTGGGTTGGATTCTCGGTCAGGGCACATACTTAGGTTGATGGTCAGTCACCAGTCAGGACATGTATAGGAGGCAATTGATCAATGTTTCTCACATGAATGTCTCTCTCTCTCTCTCTCAAATCAATTAACATGTCCTTGAGTGAATATTAATTTTTTTTTAAAAAAAGGAAGGCAGAGTTCCAGTGCTACTACTTCCCATCTCTATGGGATGGTATGAACCTAACTTCTCAGGGGTACATTATTCCAAAATTTACCCTTCTTTTGGAAATTCAATTAACAAAAATTAAAAATGGACTGAGGTCCCATTTCCTTCTTGCGCCAGCTCTGTAATTGGTACATTATCCTTTCTTTTTCTGTCATGATTACATTAATAACTGAAATGTTGCAAATGGGAGATAACAGCAAGAGAACTCAAAAACACTACTGGCATCACTGCTAAACTGAATCGTGTTTGCAGCCTACAACCTTCAGATATTTTTGTGTTTGTAAACAAAAATCAAAACATCTCTTTTCTTTTCATCAATGAAATGGAGGGTTCCTATGACTTTGATTAAAGTTAGTTTTAGTTGTAAATCATAGTTCTGGAAATCATCTCTCTTTTTCTTGCTCTATCCCTTAGAGACCTAGTCTTTCGCCCAAATAATCACCAATGAGCAAAGAAGCAGAAGATGGAAGTCTGGACCTGACCAATGGTCATAAGATCTGGACCTCTGAAAGGCGAATGATAACATTTTGTCCTAACTTATGTTTCAGTTCCTGAGTCCTAATGTAGAATACTAACTCTCTGGTTATGTCCCATGAAGCTACACAGAAAGACACAGAAATGGACTTCAGAGCTGTGCTCAAGACCTGAAAAAATGATCCATCACTCTTTCTTTTAAAGATTTTATTTATTTATTTTTAGAGAGAGGGGGAGGGAAGGAGAAAGAGAGGGATAGAAACATCAATATGTGGTTGCCTCTCATTGCTCCCCCTACTGGGGACCTGGTCCTCAATCCAGGCATGTGCCCTGACCGGGAATCAAATAAGTGGCCCTTTGGTTCTCAGACCAGAACCCAATCCACTGGGCAACACCATCCAGTTGATTCATCACTCTTATCTCATCTCTGGCCAATCAGTTCGCAGCATGTCCCTAAACCTTTAATTTACTGGCCTTGTAAATTTGTTACTGAACAAAAGGAGGGTTGGCTGCCACTGCCACTGCCACTGATAGACAAATTCCAGAAGCAAAGATTGGCGAAGGAAGAAAGAGGTCTTTATTAAAATACTACACAGTTTGGTAGGAAGTGGGACTCATCATATTCAGGCTCATCTCTTCCACAAATCACAAAAACCCAGCTCTTCCCAAGAAGAGCAAAGCCAAAAGCAATGCCCAGAATTCCTGCTCTCTGCTTACCTGTCCTTTGGAGGCTGAAACAGCTAATCAGGTGGCTGTCTGGCTTCAGGTTTCCTCCTGTAGTCCACATGTGTTGTTGGTACCCTTGTTAACCACATGGCTTCCAGGGCCAAAAGATCCCGCAAAGCCCTGGCCCACACATCAGCAAACTTGGTCAAAAGAGGCTCCTTTCTCCCTTCCTGAAGTTTATATAAACTACCTGTGTGGGCTGGGCCAGGTACTCAAACTTCTGCATGCTCTGGCAGGTTCCAGCACCCCCAACCAACCCCATCTTTTTTCCAGGTGAGCCTTTCAGGTCATTTCTGACAGAGCACCTCCCCCTGCTACCATGTTGATTTCTAAGGTCACAGGCAGCTGTGTCCTCTTGTTTCATTCACATTCAGAGATGGGGAGAGAGTACAAGGACTTTTCTTTTGGCCATGCACCCTCACTAGTCTTGCACATGCTCAGTGCAATGATTTCCTCTTGCAGCACCTTTGCCCTGGGATGGGGGAATCTGTCATCACATGGCATGCTAGCTTGGTTACCTGGAGAATGAGGCCTCACGAACTGCCTCTTGGTGGTTTCCTGAGGCCCATCCATCAGCCCTGCAGTCTTTTCAGGCCTGTCTGTATCAATTTTGTCCTATATAATCTGTAATCCACATGCTATCAAGGATTTGAGGCTTTTGACCATTAGCTTTCTACTGAGAATTTTCCCACCAAGCCACCCCTTCCTACCCATCCCTGCCTCCCACCCTTGAACCTACCTCCTTTGGCTTTGTCCATGTGTCATCTATACATGTTTAAAAGGACTTCTTTAAGCATAGAAAAAAGGCCAAATATAGAAACAAAAAAGTATCAGAAAAAATATCTCACTGGTAAAAGCAAACATATAGTAAAGGTAGTAGATCAAACAATTATTAAGCTAGAATAAAGGTTAAATGATAAAAGCAGTAAAAGTATATTTATCAACAATAATAGTAATGGGTACACATACAAAAAAGATGTGAAAAATTCATTCAAAAATATAAAATGTGGGTTGAGGATAAATATATAGTGCTTTTAGTATGTATTTAAAGTAAATAGACCATCAACTTAAAATAGACTGTTGTATTTGTACCACAGTAAAGTATGAAGGAAACTCTGAATATTTTATCAGTACATACTTAAAATTTTATGATTTTATCATAATGCTAAATATTAAAAATAATATATATTAAATAGGGAATTGATAAGAAAATTCCTACTCCTATTAGTATTTCATATTTTCTTAAGAATTTAGTACATTTGTATGAACATTGGAAAAGCGAGATCTAAAATATATTTTTGATGGTGATTTAAACATATTCCTCAAAAATGAAGAAAGATATAATGTGCATGTAATATTACTTATAAATTAAAAAAAACAAAAGGTATAAATACAAGTAAACACTCTAATAAAAACACTTTTTTACTCTAATAAAAACACTCTAGAGAAGAATTTCAAAACCATCAATTATAATAGTTAATACAAAGCAAATATTTGTAAATAATTTGATCAAGGAAAACAGTAGCTACGAAGAACATTTTTGCTTTTCTGAAATGCAAAATATGATTTTAACATAAAAAGAAAATACAACTATTTTAATAAGATAGTTTAAAAATATGTCAATTCATTTAGTGTTGAAATAAAACACTTTTCAATTTTAATTATGAATTTTACAGAGAAAAATTAGAGACAAATGCATACTTTATCATTCCTGTAGGAAGCATGATAAACTTTTACAAATCTCTAAATAGAAGTAAAATATAATAAATCCATAAATTGATGGATTTGAGCGATAAGTGGAAGATAAATGAGACCAAATGAAAATCCTTAGAGAAAATTACAGCTGCAATCACAGTAATAAAGAGAATGACCATGACATGTGTGGTACACTATGTGAAGTGACACTTCATTTGAGCCAGGATCCCTAAAAAAAAAGGCTAAAGTTTCCCCATGTTGCCCCTGAAACTGTAGAGAAGTGAAATTTGCCACCCTAAAATGTATCTCTCTTGCATCACAATTATTTTATTTTTAAGAAACAGAAGCCTGAGGAAGAACCTTTGATCTTCCTCCCAAAATGCCTAAAATAATTTAAGATAAATGATTTAAGATAAAGTCTGGTCCAGGAAGAACTAGAGCCATGGATAACCACAGTATAATCTGAATGAGGTGTAGCAGACAGAGGGAAACCTAATAAGGTCCATGTGATAAAAGTCCTTTCTGTGACCAGAAAGTTCTAGATGGCCCAGCAAACCTTTGTTTACTAAATAAAATATTATCTGTTTTTTATCTTCCTGTGAATTGCCTTATTTCTTTTTGAAATACTAGACCTAAACCTCTCTTTAGTCTAAAAGCATAGATGTACCTCATTTTGCTTTATAGTCTATGGGATTTTCATGCTTATGTGAATTTCCCATGCATGCATACTAAATCTTGATTTTTCACCTGTTAATCTGCCTTATGTCAATTTTAATTATTTTACTATCCATAAGGAACAAACAAGGAAGGGGGTAATTTTTCCCTTCCCCCATAAAACTCAATTAAATTAAAAAAAAGGTCTCTCTCCAGGAGAGTATTCCTCAGTAGAGATCCCCTAATTCACATGGATTATAGTCATCCAAATATGAAACCATCATAAGAGAAAATAGATCATTAGAGAAGACAGATACAATAAATAAATATTAATAATGGACTTCAGTGTTAGATATGGAAAGCATCAGACATAATATAAAATGTAAAATAATAAAATAGTGCTTAAAGAAATAAAATATGAATCACAAAATAGAGGTAGAAAAAAAAGGTCTTAAAAGCAACAACAGACTTCTGGGTCCAGTCATGGCAGAATGGTTTGTGTGCATTTCTACTTTTTGTTTTGTTTTGTTTTGTTTTCTTCTGTTTTTCTTTTGCTGTTTTATTTATTTATTTACATTTTTATTGTTGTTCAAGTACAGTTATCTCCATTTCCCCACCACTACTCCCCCTACCCCAGCCATCCCCACTTCCCACCCTTGATCTTACACCTCTTTGGTTTTGTCTATGTGCCCTTTAGAGTTGTTCCTGAAAACCTTTCCACTTTTTCCCTCCATTATCCCCTCCCACCTCCCCTCTGGTCACTGTCAGTTTGTTCTTAATCTCAGTATCTCTAGTTATATTTTGCTTGCTTGTTTGCTTTGTTGATTAGATTCCACTTATAGGTGAGATCATATAGTATTTGTCTTTTACCAGGTGGTTTATGTCAATTAGCATAATGCTCTCCGGTTCCATCCATGCTGTTGCAAATAGTAGGAGCTCCTTCTTTCTTTCTGCTGCATAGTATTCCATTGTGTAAATGTACCATAGTTTTTTTGATTTACTCATTTACTGATGGGCACTTAGGTTGCTTCTATCACTTGGCTATTGTAAATTGTGCTGTTATGAGCATTGGGATGCATAGGTTCTTTTGGATTGGTGTTTCAGGGTTCTTAGGATGTAATCCCAGCTGCATTTCTACTTCTTAAAACAGCAGGAAGGTCAGGCACATATATAGAAGAATTACATAACGCCAGTGAAAAACAACCAATATAAACTGGACTAGAGATTGCTTCTACAACTTGGAAAGGGAAGCCCATCAAGGTAAGATCTACAGTCACTACATGTTTTTTTGTTGTTGTTGTTTTAGGACCTTTGCCTAATTTTAGAAAAGTGAAATAAATTATTGAGCAAAAAAGCAGCTGCCTCCCTGGTTTAGGAGACAGTGATTGAAGCACTGATCTTCAAACATTTGGGGGAATTATTTAAAGGGTATTAACACCATATGCCTACACAACTGGCAGAAATAGAAAACTTGGTAGCACTTATTTGAGGTGTGAATAAAAGGATGTACTTACTGCTATCGATTATTATATCTAATGTGGCCTTTACAAAAGACTTCTTAATAATTATCATGATTTTGTGAAAGTGTACATATCTTGTCATCTAACAATCCTATTTCAAGAGAGTCTTTTTATAAAAATAAAAGCATCCGGAAATTTCTATATTTACAAAGATATATACTTCTGCATTTCTACAATTTATTATGTATCCACATCCACACAGAGGAAAAAAAATTAAAGACCACTTGAAATATGTAGGCTTAATTATGGAATATATTAGTACATATTATTTTGAGTGAAAAGATTTAGAATATTTTTAATATTATGGTAATTGTATAAAAATATAATTCTTGTAAATGTATATTAGTCATTAAGTATATATATTCTGCATATGATTAAAAGAATATATCTTCTGGAATATATAATTAATTTAAAATGAATTGCCTTGTTAGAGGAGAAGAACTGACATCAGATGAGGAGAGAGTATCAAATTACCATATTAAGAATTTACATAAAATTGTATAATTACATGAGTATAGGTGTATGGAAAGCTTTTCGGGAACATGTACAAAGGACACATGGACAAAACCAAAGAAAGGAAGAATCAAGGTAGGTTGGGGAGTGGGGATGACTTGGGTGGGGGACAATGGTGGGGGTAAAATGGAGATAACTGTACTTGAACAACAATTAAATAAAAAATGTATTTATAAAAAATAAAAAATAATTATATAATAATTTTGTCAATTTCTAAACCAATTATAAACTAATTTTGGTCAAAACTTTAAGGAATATGTAATTAATAAATTATTAATATATAACCCTATCTATCCATGTTTTCTAGTATCTTCCCAAATTGTATGCTATGAAATATTCGTGTCCTAAGATAAATATTGTAGGTATTCACTAATTTAACAGTTCTTACTTATATGTAAATGTGATAAACTGCATATACTATATTCTCCTTTAGAAATATACAGTGCTCATTCTTCTATTTTAGGCTCTGAAAAGTCCTGCAATAAAATGCTATTTAACTTTGATTAACTGAACATTTTTTAGTCTTGCTTGAACATAAATTAGCTCTTAAAACTTTGTCATAAATCTTAATTTCTCACGGACCATTTCCTCATCTCTAAAATATAGGCAGCATTTTTTTATCTTTTATGGTTTTTCTACTTGTGAAATTCTGCACATCTAATAAACTTTCAGGATCAAGGTGGGGAAAGCAATGGCTTCAGTAAAGCTCCAAAGAAATAGTATTAATCAAAATTGAGAGTCATTGTATTTACTAACATTATATTCTCCGTTCCTATGAGGAATCATGAAAATGTAAGTTTTCATCTTGTTGAGATAAAGAAATACTCATTGTTCTCTGTCTTAAATCACTTACTTTTATCCATTAATCCATCAACCTCTTTGCTGCTAAACCATGTGAATTTATTTTACCCAAGGTCAGTATTATAATGGAAGCCCATATTTATATTCTGTTATTCAGTTTGCTTTAGCAAGGTTATGGTAATTCAGTTTAGTTTATAATTTCTTTTTTCTCACCCAAGAATATGTTTTATTGATTTCAGAGAGAGAGAGACAGAGAGAGAGAGAGAGAAACATCAATGGGTTTCCTCCCATATGTGCCCTGATTAGGCATCAAACCCTCAACCTTTTCATGTACAGGATGATGCTCCAACCAACCGAGCCACCAGGTCAGCACTATGATTCCTTTTAAAATGCCTAACATAGAAAAAATCTTGGATTTTTTTTTTTTTTGGATCACTGTTGGACAGAGCTTTTTCAAGTGAAAAGTAGTATAAAAATATTATTGCATTGTAAAACAGACTCTCAGGTCAGATGTAAGGTTCAAGAGTCAGCCTTACAGAAATACACTAAGAATAACAGTTTTTGTTATCTGCCTTAAGACTGCCAAGAGGCACATCATATATTCTTGACTCCTGCCAAACACAGAGAATTTCTTGTGGCTGCTCTCAAGAAATATTCCAAGGCCAGGGGCATTACAGCAAAAGGAAAAACTGAACATTATAATAGTAAATAGTCTACTCAATATTTTGCTGGTTACTTGATTAAAATGTGGATAGTTGTTTTTGTTAGTTGAATTACTCAATCAAAGTCAAATTTGCCCTATTTTTTTGTATACAGCATCGACAATGGAAAAACAGTATAACTCTCAAAACATCCTTCTAGGCCTCTGACATTCTTTAAATAATCATTGAAAATAAATTAAAATAAGCCTCTCTAATGTAGCTGTGTTTTCAAATAATTATAGGCAACCTAAAAATATTATTAAAACAAGCATATTTATTTATTAATTTATTTAGTTTAAAGATTTTATTTATTTATTTTTGGAGAGGAGAAGTGAGGGAGAAAGAGGGAAACATCAATGTGTGGTTGCCTGTTGCACGCCCGTTACTGGGGACCTGGTCCACAACCAGGCATGTGCCCTGACTGGGAATTGAACCAGTGACCCTTTGGTTTTCAGGCTTGTGCTCAATCCACTGAGCTACACTGGCCAGGGACTAAAATAAGCATATTTAAATATTTTTTTAATTAAAATTAGATAAATAGATGAGAAAATGCATATAAATGTCTTAACCACTTAATGGAGCATATCTGTATATAATTCACATTTATTCATATTTATAAAGATGTTTATTTGTGGTAAGAGCACATTTTAGAGTCATCTTTTCTGCTCATTTAAGTGAAAAGTTTGTCTGACAGAAGCCAATATTACCAGTTTCCTGCCATTTGCCATGCATGATTCAATAGAAATTTCTTCATTTTTATCAGAATATCATAGTAATGGACAACAAGGTGAGGACTGACTGAGAGAGCATGGGATGAGCAGGGCAGGGGAGAGCAATGGGGGAACTTGGGACAACTGTAATTGAACAACACTAACAAATAAATAAATACCTTAGCTAAAATATGTATTGTGACACTGTAATCCTATGATTTAAAAATCTAAATCACTTAACCTAAAATTCCACATTATTTCTTAACTAGCATCATTTTTTTCTCTAATATAATTTTCCCTCTTCAAAAAAATAATTTCATCTTCTTTTTCCTAACGAGAGCTATTGTAATCCAATGTCCAAGTCTTTGTTAACACTATTCTTTCTACATAGGATACCTTTCTTATTTTATAAAATAGGTACAGACATTTCAAAGAAAAATTATGTGATTTTAAACAAGATATTGATACTACATAAACATTGATGTAACTGTGAAAAAAGAATATTTCTCAACTTGCTTGATTGCAATTTCATACTCAATTAATTAAAATGGTATCAATATACATTTAAACATGAACAAACTTAACATATAAAGTATCGATGATGTCTATATGTAGTAAAGGTATACATTTAAAAATTATGGTATAATTGTAGACTTAACTATCCTTTCAGAACCCTGGATACAAACTAACCTCATTTAATAATTTATTTGCCCAACTAATCCATTAACTCTTTTCTTGAGATCACTAATCACCTCTATCTTGCCAAGTCCAGTCAAGATTTTCCAATTCTTACCTTAGTTTTCTCCCAACAGAAATTGCCACTGTTGACAATTGCCACCTTCCTTTTTAAAACCCTCTTCTTCTTTGGTTTCTGTTCCATCACAGCCCTCGTCTTAGTCCCACCTCAGTAATTACCTCTTTCAGTCTTCTTTGTTATTTTTCTCCTGTTCTAAATACTGAGTAATGTCAGACCTTCATCCAGAGCCCTGGATGCTTATTTCTCTACTATCTCCTGAGGTAAAACTTATTCAATCACATTTTAAACCACAGGATACATGATTACTATCACATGCAAATCTCTAAGCAGATAGCTATTAGGCATCATCTGGAACCTAAAGAGTCCAAAACAGTTATTTCTCTTTCCTCATACATTTCCTTTTATAATCTTCTCAATTCAGGTAAAAATATAAACTCATAATTTATTCTCTTTAGATAAATAAAGTACAAAATAACTCAGCATACAAACTATATGAATCACTTTTATACTTCCGGCTTAGGTGAAAACTGTAAGTGGGTAAATTTGTGTTGTTTTAAACAAACAAGATGGTAGTTAGTTATTATAGAAGCAATAGGAATATAAAGAATTTAAGGAAATTCATCTCACAGAGTAAAAACATATTAAAATATATTCTGCCTCTGTGATTCACCTATATTTATTCATTAATATGAATGGTCATCTAATACCCACCAGACAATTGAAAAAAATATGAAAAAGAAGCTTCAAGAATAACAGACTATTTATATGACTCTGGAGAAGATAGAGTGAACCATAGCAAAGGGAAATATAAATGTTCTAATTGATAAGCTAAAAAGTATGAGAATCCACTGAATTCTTAAAAAATACTCTGTTTTCTTCCTTAAAATAGCAATTAGATAAAGAAACAATTGGAAAGAGAAGGAAAAAAACCCAGAAATTAAATAAAGGCTTACAGAATTAATAATAAGCTAATCTCAGTGCAAGTACCAATACAGACTAAATTAGGATACTGATGAAAGTATTAAGACACCTTCCTAGAATGGATGGTATTAAATCAAAGTGAACTCCGGCATCAGATTGTCAGGATACAAATATGGCTTCAACACATAATACTGG
This sequence comes from Tonatia bakeri, assembly GCA_004024845.1. Lineage (NCBI taxonomy): Eukaryota > Metazoa > Chordata > Mammalia > Chiroptera > Phyllostomidae > Tonatia > Tonatia bakeri. Next base: position 12,154 of record PVIA01009601.1, read on the forward strand.
TATGAATTGGGACAAATTATTAAATCCTTTTAATTCTTGTTTCTTCATATGTAGATTGGGGACATTAGTGGCAACACATTCAATGAGGTATTTTGAGGATTTTAAACAATATCAAATAATGAGCAATTAGTGCAATGCTTGGGAATTCATATAAGAATTAACAGAGGTTGTGGTGTGCGGCAGCCTTTCTCTTGCTACATATACAACTTAGCACTCACGTATCCTACCCACTTGCAAAGAACCTGCAGAGGATGTCACTATTCTAGAACATGACCTATAAAAGAAACACATTACCTGCTGGTGGACTTTCAAGAGCCACTCTCATATTAAAAAGTGTAGTACATTCCCAAACCTGAAGGAACAATCAGTTACTACCAAACTTTTGAGAAAAATCAGCGACAGCTAACGGAAGAATCAGGGTGAACTAAAAGATGAACTGGTCCAGGGAGAAAGAAATATAATATAGAAAAAGAAAGTCAAAATTTTCCAATAAGAATTTCTGAAATTTGAAACTATGTTGCACCAATTACAATATAAAACATTGTAGTGAGAAACATCAAACTGAAAGCAAAACAAGAAAAAAGTTGGATATTAACATAGTATTCCTTAACTATTTAGCAGACCATATGAAAAACGTTCTGAGAAACTTTAAACATGTAGAACATGGAAAGAGATAAAATTTCTGTTACTTATGATTTCTAAAAAGTCAAACAATTATTTAGAAGAAGTTTGAGAAAAGAAAAACTAAGCCAGAAAAATGATTATCAAATTATTATTCTCTTGCCAATGCATACTGACCCAAAGAAATTAACAAGCAACTCTGGCTCATGTAACTTGGTGGATTGAGTGCAGACCTGAGAACCAAAGAGTTGATGGTTCAGTTCCCAGTCAGGGCACATGCATGGGTTGTGGGCCAGGTCCTCAGTAGGGGTGTATGAGAGGCAACCGCACATTGATGTTTCTCTCCCTCTCTTTCTCCTTCCCCTCCCCTCTCTCTAAAAATAAATAAATAAAATCTTTAAACAAAAAAAGAAACACACAAGTAGAAGTTTGCAGTACAGAATGGGAAAAGTTTTTGACCCCTCCAAAAAACCCTCAACTCCCCAGTGGCAGATGGGTCACAGATTATACAAGGCAAAATCACAAGTCATTGTGGGTTAAGGGACTGAGGTCATCCTGGGAGCTGACTGGTTGGAGGAAAGATAAGGGTAATCATTCCTTCATGTCTTGAGGAAGTTTCTGAGATCTTTTCAACTGTCCCTTTGTCCAATCCCATGATAAAGTAGCCAATAAATCCCATGATAAAATAGGGGTCGTGACACCTTTGGATTTAGGAGCTGAAACATAACTTAGTTTAAGATATTATTTTTAGCCTGCCAGAGGTCCAGACCATTAGTCAGGTCCCACCTACTGTCTTCTGCTGCCTCTGGGGTTGCTGAAAATCCAGGGGCAAGGCTAAGTCCCTGAGGGGGGATGTGTGTTTGTGTTTATAGGGTGTGGCAGGGTAACACCTGCTTCGGTGTGGTTGGTAGGGTAATAATATGGGTGTAATAATGTACAGCTTTAATTTGAACATTTCACCTAAGAAGTCATATGGTATGCTTGGGTGTGGTATTGTTAAGTTACATGATTACAGGCTTATGATTTTGCAGTAAGAGATTTTGTAATAAAAAAAGGGGTGATATTCGTGCTGGACCATATTTCTGGAAAACTGACGATTATTCAGCTGAAACACTCCCCTAAGATTCTCCCGCTCAGAAACAAGGGATTAAACTCAACTCTGCTGAAACAAAAGTCATAATTTTAAGTACTAAAATGAGCTGCCGGAAAGCACTGGAGAATGTTAGTAAGGAAGCTGGTCAGTGTATTGAAGTTGACTCCCTCCTCCCACAGAGACTAGAGATAGGGATCGTATGTTTCCTGATGATCTTATTTCAAAGAAACGAATCCTAGGTCCTTGAAAAAGACTCTGTGTTGTAAGACTGGCTTGTGCCTGGGGGAAGATTTATATCTCAAAGGAGTAGAGAAAAAATACACACACACACACACACACATACGTACAGAAAGATACAACTTCTAGAGCTAGCACTTAAAGCAAAATTTAATCAATGCCAAAGGGCCCTTCATTTTACCAGCTCAAGTGACTAATTGCCTACAAAAAGTGATATATGATTTTGCTAAATGACAGTGATATAAAATTTTATATCGACAAAGAATCCAGCTATGTTATACAAAATATTTTCATGTTGTATGACTCAGAGACTAAGAAATTCATGGTTCCATCTTCCTTATTTAGATGCAGAGCAAACATGCATTCTATACTGTTAAGGTATCAAAAAAATAAGGGTAGTATTTAAACTTACAAAAGTAACAAATGGAAGAACTGAAAATATTACAAAGATAAGAGACAGAGGGCAGTGGAATAAAAATAAGAATGAATTAAATTTCTCATTTTTGTAGTGGATAATCAAAAACTTCTTTTTAAAGTTAACACATCAAGGAAGAATTTATAAGTAGAATATATACAATTCTCAAACTGGGCATATTTTTGAAGGCTTAATCAATGAGATTTTTCTTAGTTCAATGTGTGTCTTTCTTCTAGGGATCATTTTATTTCTCATGCACTGTTTTAATCTTTTCTTGCAAAACACAGAGATCTACAGTCTTCTCAAATTATTTATTCAAAAGTTTCTTTTGAATGATGTAGCCTCTAGTGAGACAAATAACTTCTTTTTACAAAGAAATAGTAAAATACATATCCCTTAGCACATAAATATGAAATAAACATTTATGATCCTTAAAATTATTTTCTCAACTTCACAGGAGTTCTCTCATGAGTACTAATTAGTTCCCACTCATTCAATAACTGTTGAGTGCCTGCTATATGCCTGGCACTTTTCTAAGAAGTAGAAATGAAAAAAAATAAAAACAACCATGATTAGTGTTCTTATGCTACTTACATTCAAGTGGGGTCAATAGAAAATAAAGACATGCACAATGAGAAGTGTATAAATGCTCTGAAGATTAATAACATAGAGTTATGAGTTATTAGGAACAATAATTGGGGATCAGGAACTATATTAAGTAGGATATTAATAGGTTCTTTTTGAGGTGGTGGTCTAATTATAAACAAAATAGAAGTGATAAGAGAGAGTCACTTAGTGAAAGACCTGCAGAAAGAGAATTTAATACAGAGAACAGTAGGTATAAAAGCCATGAGATAGTACAGAGCCATGGTAGAAAATGAGTAAAAACAGGTGAGTATAGTGAATGAAAGTACCATAGTTAGAGGTGACATTACATAAAGAAGGCAGCCTACACAATAGTTGGAATTGGAAGGCAGTGATTTTAAAGGCAATTTTAACTAGTGAAGCAAGCTGCTTTGGGTTGTCAAAAGTCCACTTTGGTTGCACTATGAAAAGTGCATTTCTGTGTGCAAGAATACAACTGAGAAAACTAGAGGATCATATTCAAGGCAAGAGCAGATGGTGCTCTGGACTGAAGTGACATTAGTGGCACTAGTAAGAAGTGCATAGTGATAAACCTGCGAGTAAAGCAAACAAGGCATATTTTATTATTCCTAATGAATTACTATCATATTCCTATACCAATAAAATCATGTTATTTGAATATTTGCACAGGACAGAGAAAATACAAGACACTTTAAATTATCCTGACTCAATTTTTGTTTTGTGTGTGTCTGTGCTATATTTAGTGGCTTATAATGAAAGTAAAATTAAGTTATAGAAGGTACAAAGTTTTTGGCTATAAAGATTTTCCACAACAAATATGCATTTGCTTTATTCCTTCATTAATATACTGCATTACTTTTTCCATAACTGCAAACCCTTTAAGTTAAAAAAATGAATACAATATCAATCATAACAATGAAATAATTATGAACAGATTTCAAGCGATTCTCCTGAATTATCAAGGGTATAAGTACCTTAAAGTAGTCACTGGTTTATTGATACATACAGTACTCACTTATAAATAATATAAAAAAGTGAGTAGTGTGTTTGCCACAAGTAGGCATCATCTTATAAAAAGACATAATTTTTGGGTGAAATGATCCCTAAAAATGTAGAACATACTCCCCCCCACCCCCATGATACAACCCAGGTTAGCTTGTCAAAGTCTTTTTTATTAAAATTCATGAATATAGCCTTGAATATAGTACCAAGAGAGCTCATATAGCTAATCTGGAATATGCTGTAACCTCCTTCAGGCTTGATAAGGGTAGAGCCTGTGTTTCATTCTGTGTTGTAACAGCAGTGTCTGAGAACACCTGCTGCAGTATAAACACTTTGTTAAAAGGAAATTAATTGAAGTCTACATAACCATTGTTCATCACATTGTCACTATGGGTAAATATACCCCAACATCTAAGTAATTATCTAGACAAAGCCACCTGCCAGTCTCTGCCTTCTTGGTGGCATTCAGCTACAGGCACTAAAGCTTGGCAATGCTAATTCTTGAATCAAATTAAACTAAACCTGACAGTGTGCTAAGAACCTTAGATTTACAAGTAGAATCTACACATATCTTTATGTAAACCCCCTAATTAAGTTTACCTAAAGGAGCTTCTGAGAATCTGGGATGCCTTTAAGTGACAGATTTTTTTCATTACTTTTACAGTTAGCTCAATTCATGTAATCATGAATTATCAATTCCAAAATGCTATAACAATATGCTATGTATCATCCTACCTCCCATAATCTGAGGAGTAGAGCTATGCCCTCGTTTGTTTTACTTAATGATGTTCCATGTCATCCCAGTTCTTATTCTATAGAGTTTCATACCCCATATGGAATCACAACATCCAATTCTGAGCACTGCCACTCTCTCTGACATATTGAGTATTGGTGTTGACCCACACTCATTCTTTCCACCCATCTTTGGATACTGGGAAATGGGCAATTACTAGATTATACTCCCTGTGATTACACTTTTCCTAAATTCTGTTCCACAAAGTAATACCATTTAAACATTTATCTGTAAGTATATGACATTCCATAAACCAATCACAGTGATTCCAGAGGAAATATATGTTCTGGATCATAGTGACATAGAATTTGATATCAACATGAATAAAAATACTATTCAATGTGTATTGTGCAGGTACTAAATCTCTAGGAAAATACTTGTCAAATTTTAATGTTCGGACCATTCAACTGGGGTGCTAATGAAAATGTAGCATTAGATCTTACTCACAGAGATAATGATGAAATAGAATTGTTTAATCCAATACTCCACATATTTATAATATCCCAAACTCTGATTCAGGTAACCATGAGCCATAGATAGACTACTCAATCTGCAGATGTTAATTGTGGAAAATTTTTCAGCCACTACCACTTGGTTGAGACCAGAATTCAAATTACCCCTGTGCCATCCTTCACATTAATTTCTCCAAGTGCTAGATGTGTTTCTTATCTAGTAATATCTTACACTGAACCACATTTAAGCTAAATGAGTATGTCTATAATTTAAGAAAAACACTTTAGGAAAACTGATTTGTTTTTCATCCATGAATATTCCAACTTTTTTAGAGTGTTATATATCATGTGTGTTTATGATAAATTATGATAACTTGAATCTGAGGAAACTTGGAATATGAGCCAACAGATGCTATTATCTGAACAAGTGATAAATTAACTTGTGTACCCAATATTTTCTTCTCAAATGTGATTCATAGCCTTTCAAGAGGAAACAAAGAGTGCCATTCTTCCAAACAAGATTATACTATTAATATAATAAATTATCACTTTTATAGAGGTTATCACTAGAAAAGTGAATCATTATTTAATCATATGAATAAGTACACATTTGCATAAGTAATGGAAGAATGAAAAAATCCAAGAGCATCAGGCATCAACAACAAAATCTTGTTTCTTTTACTTAAATTGCTGACGTTATATGCACCAAGACATATTTTTCAAATACTCATACTAAAGTCAATGGTGTATTCAGAGTGTAGCTAGAAAGAAGTACTTTAAAATTTTCAAAATAACAGAAAAGCTCACTCCCAAGTTGCTATTTATATTTTGATTGTCATTTAGATTCAATGATATTTCTTCACATCCTCGTTTTATGTCAATACACTTCTGCCAAGACTTTCAGAAGACACCACTGTGGCATAATTTAGTTATACACGTTTAGATTCAAAGTAGTACCTGAATCCTTTTTTTCCTTTTTGCTCAATCCCTCTACCTGCTAACTTCCCCTGGACAACAGTGAGGTGATTGTTGAGGGGAGGGAGATATAAAGGGACTAAATGATAATGAAAAAATATAATAAAGATTATATCTAAAAAAAAACCCCAAAAATCAAAGTAATATCTCAAGGTTTCCACCTACAAGATCTGCTTGCTTCTAATTATTGTATTAAAAGAACCTAGATATAATGTAGTAGATAGAATTAAGATTACAGAACACTGTAAAAACATGTCATCTAAATGCATGACATGTTTTGCAAACTGTTAGTCAATTCATATATTACAATTGAGAAGATTTGTTATCATTAATAATGAAAAAATATCCTAAAACCCATTACTTCTTTCAATGGGGGAAAACATCAGGGAATAATATTTTTACTATTCTCAAATTTCTATTATTTCAATTTCCTGTAAGTCTGTTAGTTTTCCATTTGAATTCACATACTGTTATAAAAACAGTTGATTTAAAAAATACATAATTAGCCCTGGCTGGCGTAGCTCAGTGGATTGAGCGCGGGCTGCGAACCAGGCATCGCAGGTTCGATTCCCAGTCAGGGCACACGCCTAGGTTGCAGGCCATGTCCCCCAGCAACCGCACATTGATGTTTCTCTCTCTCTCTCTCTCCCTCTCCCTTCCCTCTCTAAACATAAATAAATAAAATCTTAAAAAAAATAAAAAATACACAATTAGAAATTAATGACACCAAATATACCATTGCCATTTGAGTACTTGATTTAGTACATTTATGTTTTACCAAGAGGCGCGCTCACCAGCACTGAAAGTCTTGAACCAAATGTCTGCTAGCTGACAGTGAGATAGGTAATGTGTGCCATGTGATACACTCTGCACTATAGAGCTGCCTGGATGCTGACATGATGACACAAACAGGGGATCAGTGTCCACAGACTTTTTTCTATGCAATATCCTACAAGTATGTTTAATAAACTCAAATTCCCTTTAGTCTACTGGCAGAAAACATGTGATGAGAGAGAACCTTATTCTTTCTCTAGTGTAGTAAGAATACTGAGAGTGATGCAAAAGTCATCCAAAATCAAGTAGTGGAATATTCATTTAAAAAGGGTATATAATTTTATTATCATATTAGCAACTGTGAAAAATCTTTTAAAGGAAGTCCAAGCTAGTATTAAAAACAAAACAATAACATGCAGTTCAGTTGTTTCTGACTTTTGTGGCAAATAAACAAGGCTCAGTGAAGGATTTTAAAATATTAAGACCTTTCCCTTCTCAAAAGCTCAGGAAGATCAGCTATCTCAAAGAATATGTATTACTTGTAATATCTATAAAATATGAATGTACATAATGGGAAAAAATACAGAAACTATGAATAAGTAACAATGAATCTATCCATCAGAAGTTTTGGTTGCAAGCAATAAAAACCTGGCTAACCCAAGTTTGAATGGAAGTGTATGTTCACACACATATCCCCCACCCCGACACACACCTTTCCCCACACACATGATACAGTTTTATTGAGGAATTTGGAGATCCATGTATCTGAATGGAGGATAATGATTGAATTTGTAATAAATCCATGAATAAGGGCAATTTTAAAAGCAAAGATGGGAGTAGATAAACCATCATCGTTTACCAGAAACAATCCTACCAAGACATTGCACTCACTATTATAGCACACCAACATTAATTCACCATGCCACCAATGACCATAATTAAATACTAGCAGTCCTTTTATCTTTGTTTCCCTCTCCACATTCAGATGTCAAAGCAGAGTCACCTAACTGGCTGAACATGAGCCATGTGCAGAAGCCCATACTACTAGAATTTGGAGAAGGAACATTCTCCCCACTTTAAGGTCCATGGTGTCAGGCAGAGCTCTGTATCTCACCAATCACATAGATAATGGAGAATTTTCCTAAGTATAATTGGTAGTGAATTATATACAGTCAAGGAAAACACCAAATTGCTTACATTTATTACAATGTAAACTGGTTATGAAGAGAAAAGATGAGGAAGACAAAAATGCATGTTTTCAAGTGAAGTTCACATAATATGAAATGAATCATCATTTTTATTGTAGTAAGCACACAACATAAAATCTACCCCTTTCAACAAAATTTTGAATACACAATACATTATTGTTAACTATAGGCACAATATTGTACATCAAATCTCTAGAACTTATCATTTTAAATAACTTTAAAGTATTCTGGTCCATGACATTTTACATTTACAATGTTGTACAATCACCATCTTTGTCTAGTCTCAAAATATTTTTACTACTCTAAAAAAAAATCCCTATAGTCCTCAACTAGCTATACCACACTCTACATTCCTAGGTCTTGACAACCATCAACATGCTCTTGACCACCATAGCTTTATTTATTCTGGAAAGTACATATAATGAAATCATATAATATGTAACCCTTTGTGCCTGACTTCTTTCACTTAACATGTTTTCAAAGATTATCCATGCTTAACATGTATTAATATGTCATCCCTTTTATGTCTGAATATAACATTGCATGTATATATCACAATATGTTCATTCATCACTTGATGAATATTTGGGTTGTTTCCACATTTAGATAATTGTGAATATTGCTGCTATAAACAATCATGAAGAAGTATTGTTACAGAACAAACAAGGGGGGGGCCTGGGATGATAATACTATTACTGAAAGAAACTCAGGTCCGTCATGTCCACCGCCTTAAAGGAAAGATGTCTCTCAATGCCAGAGATTCGTGAAAAGGAAAGGAAATGTTTAGTGCTATACAAACTTAAAGTAGTGACCTAATGTCTTTGCCAAAATCCCAAAGTCCCTTAAAACACCCACAAACACACACAATCCTTCTTTCCTCCTTTTCCCAGTCTGGGGTACCGTATCTCAGGAAAGGAAATAGAAGTCCTTGGCTCAGACAGCCGCTGGTTCTTCCCAGTAATCCTTGTCGGCTGGGAGACCTTCCTGGGTTCCCAGCACCATAGCTGTGTCGCTATCCAGGCAGGATCTCCAATTAATCCAAAGCCATGTGGCACTTTCTCATGGCCTACTGGTAAGAGTTCTTTCACCCTTCTTCCAGGCAAAGTCTCTCTTGCTTCCCAAGCCACGTGACCAAAAGAAGCACCTCAAAGCCACATGGTCCTCTCCTACCAGAGCTGCGGGGGTCTGAACTCTAGCAAAACCGCATGGTTCTCCCCACAAAGTTGTGGGGAGACGGGGTTGCCACTCGGCTTTGGCCGAGTGCCGATTTTCTGCTAAATCTGCATGGTGAATTCCCTCTCACAGAGCTGTGGGAGCCCTCTACTCTGCCAAAAACCACATGGTTCTCTCCTTTATGGCTGCCATGTCTGGATTTAAATCCTCGCCAATCTTCCTCTGCAGCCCCACTTCCGAGTCCTCCCACACTTGGCCACACCTGCCCTCAATCTGCTGTCCTTTCCAGCTTTTCTGGTCACCATCGTGGGTCTGGGCAGGTGTGGCCCCATGTCATGGAGCCAATCATCTCCAAGCTCTCACGCAGGCGCTGTAACTTGGGGGACCTGACCCCCAGTCACATCTTGGTGGGGAAGTCACTTCCATCCCCCTGGCTCAGAGCATGGCCATAGCTACTTAACATATCTATGTAGCCAGTCAAAGGTTATAGATATGTTAAATGACCATACCCCAGAGGTTAGCTGCAGAGCTGTTGCTATGCAAAACAGCTCTCAATGGGCCTGCTCCATTTGTCCGTTTCCCCCACCCACACCTGGGGGGAGGGGTAGGCCATCCTAGTATTTTCTGAGCACCTTGAGTTCTGGACCCCATTTTAAATGTCCATTTGGGGTCCCTCCTCTTGGCCACACCCTGTAACAGTATTTGACTACTTACTTTCATTCCTTTGGGTATATACTGAGAAGTGGAATTTATGGGCTATATGGTAAATACATATTTAACTTTTTGAGGAATTGTCAAATTGTTTTCCATAATGGTTGAACTATTTGACATGCCCAGCAGCAATGTAGGAAGGCTCAATTTTCTCCACATCTTCGCAACAACTTTGTATTTTCTTTGTTTTCTTATTTTCTTGATCCTAGTGGGCATGAAGTAGTGTAGCATTGTGATTTTAATTAAAACTCCCTAATGACTGCTGATGAACATCATTTTTATGTGCCTGTTGGCAATTTTGTGTCTTATTTGGAGAAATGTTTATTCGTGTACTTTTCCCATTCTTAAAAAATTGAATTGTTTGTATTTTTGTTATTGAGTTTAAGAGTTCATATATTCTGGATCTTAGACCTTATCAGATATATGGTTTGCATAGTGTCATCCATCCTATAGGTTGTCTTTTGACTTTTTGATAATGTCTTTTGATACATAAAACTTAAAATTTGATCACCTTATTATCCTTTTTTTTTTCTTCTTCTGCTTATACTTTAGTTGTCATATTGTTACAGGGTGCGGCCAAGGGGGAGACCCCAAATGGACATTTAAAATGGGGTCCAGAACTCAAGGTGTTCAGAAAATACTAGGATGGCCTACCCCTCCCCCCAGGTGTGAGTGGGGGAAACAGACAAATGGAGCAGGCCCATTGAGAGCTGTTTTGCATAGCAACAGCTCTGCAGCTAACCTCTGGGGTATGGTCATTTAACATATCTATAACCTTTGACTGGCTACATAGATATGTTAAGTAGCTATGGCCATGCTCTGAGCCAGGGGGATGGAAGTGACTTCCCCACCAAGATGTGACTGGGGGTCAGGTCCCCCGAGTTACAGCGCCTGCGTGAGAGCTTGGAGATGATTGGCTCCATGACATGGGGCCACACCTGCCCAGACCCACGATGGTGACCAGAAAAGCTGGAAAGGACAGCAGATTGAGGGCAGGTGTGGCCAAGTGTGGGAGGACTCGGAAGCGGGGATTTAAAAGCCCAGGTGCGGCAGCCATAGAGGAGAGAACCATGAGGTTTTTGACAGAGAAGAGGGCTCCTACAGCCCTGTGAGAGAGGACACGTGGCTGGAGCGGTGGAGAGAGGACCACGCAGCTTTGCCAGAGTGCGGACCCCCGCACAGCAGTAGTAGGGGGAACCATCACCCAGCTTTAGCAGAGATTCCAGTGACACAGCTGATGGTGCCGAGAACGAAGAGAGGGCTACCAGCCCAGCACGGATTACTGGGAATAACCAGACATTGCCTGAGACTGGACTTCTATTTCCTTTCCTGATATATGGTACCCCAGACTGGGCAAGGGGGAAGGAAGGACTGTGTGTATTTGTGGGCGTTTTAAGGGACTTTGGGATTTTGGTAAAGACATTAGGTCACTACTTTAAGTTTGTATAGCACTAAATAAACATTTCCTTTCCTTTTCACGAATCTCTGGCATTGAGAGACATCTTTCCTTTAAGGCGGTGGACATGACGGACCTGAGTCTCTTTCAGTAATAGTATTATCGTCCCGGGCCCCCCTTGGTTTGCTCTGTAACAATATCCTAGAAGTCATTATGAAATCCAATGTCATAAATTTTTCCCCTATGCTTTCTAAGAGTTTTATAACTTTAAAACATCTATTCAGGCCTCTGATTCATTTTTAGTTAATTTTTATACTTGGTGTAAGGTAAGAATCTAACTTTATTTTTGTATGTGGATATACACTTTTCCAATTACCTGTTAAAAAGACTATTCTTGTTGAACAGACTGTATCCCCCACTTAATGACCTTATCATTCTTGTTTAAATAAATTTTTCATTGATATATGGGTTTATTTCTAAATTCTCAACTATATTTTAAAAGGCTATATTCTAACTTTATGTCAAGAACAAGTATAAAGGACACATGGACAAAAACAAGGAGGGGGTGGAAACGGGAGGGAGGTGGGAAAGGCTGGGTGGTGGGCTGGGATGGCAGTAAAAGGCAGAAAACTGTACTTGAACAATTAATATTAAAAAAGGGAAAAAAGAAAACGGTGTATGACTTAATACTTCATAGCATATAGGGACTCATGTGATTTTGGAAACTTAAAAACCTGACATTCCATGTATATAAAATTTTGTTAAGTGTGAATAAGAAGCACAAAGCAAACAATATATGGTTCATGCCAGAACATGTACATCATCAAATTCACTTTCTAATAACAAGGTCACAGGGTTTAAACCTACCTACTCTTAACATCCATCACCACTATCACCTCAGAAAACAAATACTTCATTTACTTCCTAAATTATCCTATCCAAAATATACAGAATAAAATGGATATATAGTTAAATAATAAAGACTCAAATCAGAGATGTTCAGAATGGATGAAAACAAAAGACACACATTAGGTTCAAAAACACAAGTAGGTTGAAAAAATAAAAGATGGAGAGAAACTTGACTTTGTGTGGTGAGCATGTTACAGGGTGTATCCAAGGGGAACACCCCAAATAGGGATTTGGAATGGGGTCCAGAACTCAAGGTGTTCAGATAATATTAGGATGTCCTCACTGCCCTTGCCCCAGGTGTGGGTGGTGGGGAAGGGTCAAAAGGAACAGGCCCATTAAGAGCTGTTTTGCATAGCAACAGCCTTGCAGCTAACCTCTGGTGTGGTCATTTAACACACCTATAGCCTTTGGCTGGTCAATTGGATATGCTAAATAGCTGTGGCCATGGGGAATGGAATTAACTTCCCCACCAATACATAACTGGGGGGCAGGTCCCTGGAGTTACAGCGCCTGCATGGGAACTTGGAGATGATTGGCTCCATGGCATGGGCCCACACCTGCCCTCACTCACAATGACGATCAGAAAAGCTGGGAAGAATGGGATATTGAGGGCAGGTGTGGCAGAGTGTGGGGAGGAGTTGGAAATGGGGCTGCAGAGGAAGATCGGCGCGGGGATTTAAACCCAGATGTGGCAGCCATTGGAAAGAGAAGAACCACCCGGCTTTGGCAGAGTAGAGACTTCCGCAGCCATGAGAAGAATCGCCATGCAGATTTAACAGAAAATTGCCACTCGGACAAAGCCCAGTTGTGACCCCCCGCTCCCCGCAGCTTTGTGGGGAGAACCACAGTTTTGCCAGAGTACAGACCTCCACAGCTCTGGTAGGAGAGGACCACGTGGCTTTGAGGTGCTCCTTTTGACCACTGGCCTGGGAAGCAAGAGAGACTTTGCCTGGAAGAAGGGTGAAAGAACTCTTACCAGTAGGCCATGAGAAAGTGCCACATGGCTTTGGATTAATTGGAGATCCTGCCTGGACAGTGACATAGCTGATGGTGTCGGAACTGAGGAAGGTCCCCAGCTGACAAGGATTACTAGGAAGAACCAGGGTCTGGCCGAGCCAAGGACTTCTATTTCCTTTCCTGAGATACAGTACCCCAGACTGGGCAAAGGGGGAAGGAAGAACTGTATATGTTTGTGGGTGTTTTAAAGGACTTTGAGATTTTGATGAAGACATTAGGTCACTACTTTAAGTTTGTATAGCTTTAAATAAACCTTTCCTTTCCTTTTCACGAATCTATGGCATTAAGAGATATCTTTCCTATAGGCGGCAGACATAATGGACCTGGGTCTTTTTTTCGGTAACAGTATATCGTCTCAGGCCCTGCCCTCCTTGTTTGTTCTGTAACAAACGCACAATGCAATATACAGTCATATGTTATAGAATAATACACCTGAAACTTACATAACATTATAAGCCAGGGTCAGTCCAATGAATTTAATTAAATAAAAAAGAAAGTTAAAGGATGGAAAATATATATCATAAAATAGTAACCATATAAGAGCTAGAGTAGCTATAAGAATATTAGACAAAATTGATTTTAAGACAATAAATATTTTTAGGGACAAAGAAGGAAATAGTCTAAACATAACAGGGTCAGTTCATCTGGAAGACATAACAATTATGTATGCACACTTAAATACCAAATCTGAGCCAAAGAATGAGTCTATGTGACTCACATTGTAATAGCCAACTTTCTCCTCAAAAATAAAGCCAATACAATATATACAAGATAAAAAATTCATCACAGAAATTGGCTTAGTTCGTTATGGTGGCTCAAATGTTCCATGATCTGCTCTCTGAAAGCTGAAGAATCAGGAAAGCTGGTGGTCTAATTCAGCCAGGGTCCGAAGGCCTCAGAGTCTCGGGCCAACGATACATGCATATCCCGGTCTGAGTCTGAAAGATCATATACCAGAAACATCAATGTCCAAGGGCAAGAGAAAAATGGATGGATATGTTTCAGCTCAAACAGTGAGAGTGAATTCTCCCTTCCTCTGCATTTTTGTTCTATGCCGGTTCCCACAAATTGGATGATGCCCACTCACAAAGGTGAGGGTGGATTTTCCTTACTCAGCCTGCTGATTCAAGTACTAACCTCTTCAAGAGACACTCTCCCAGATATAACCACAAATAATGTGTTGCCAGTTCTCTGAGCATTTCTTAGCTCATTCAAATTGCTATATAAAATTAACCATCTTATACACCTAGTCTAACATTTACCTAATGCACCTGCACTCTACTGTAGTTTCATCTTTGTCCTTGAATTTGCTGCTTGGCTTTAATCTACACAGAAATGATGTAGCCCAAGAAAACTGTAATTTGCAACAAGCATTTGTACTGAAAAAATTATTATCTGGAGGGCCAACTAAAGTGTTTTATATTAGATGGCATAGCTTCTAGAATAAATTGTACCTTTACCAGTATTTCTAATTATAAGCATTGAAATTATATGTAATGTTTATTAATTGTGTATTTAATATGTGATTCAACTGTATTGAGAATCTTCATATATTATACCTCTTATACATGTAATATAAATGTAATACAGTCATCCTAATTTGTTGAGATGGATCCGAATTTCAAATAAGTTAAAGAACATATTCACTAGTCAGTAGGCAATAAAGTCACTATTTTGAACAAGTTTGAGATTATATACTATATTAGTTTTCTTTGATGCCTAAAAATTACCAACAGTTTAAGCAGTGTAAAACAGTTGTAAAAATATATATACCATATAACAGAGCCTCAAAATATGTGAAGTGCCATGGCCATATAGCTCAGTTGGTTAGAGCATTGTCCTGATACCAAGGTTATGTGTTTGATCTCTGGTCAGGGAACATACAAAAAGCAACCAATGAATGCCTAAATAAGTAGAACAACAAATCTATGCTTCCCTATCTCTCTTTCTCTTCCCTTCTTCTCCCCCTCTCTCTAAAATCAATCAAACAATCAATAAATGTGAAGAAGATTGATAGAATAGAAGGGGGATAAAATAGAATGTTATATAAAAATAGTTGGAGAGTTTAATAATCTACTTTCAACAGTAGAAAGATTGTCTAGACAGAATAACAATAAATAATTGAGAATTTAAAAGCACCATGAACCAACTTATCTTATAAGACATCTACATTTCTCTCCACTCAAAATAGAAGAACACACAAGTGCATATGGAACACTTTGAGACAGATATGTATTAGGCTGTAAAACAAGTCCCAATAATTTTTGAAAAATTCAAACCATAAAAACATTTTCTCTGATCACAGGAAATAAAGATATATTTATTTATATTTTAAATCAATAAAAGAAGAATTATGGATCATTCCTGAACATTTAGAAATTAAACATAATACTCTAAAAATTCTAAAGTTCAAGGAAGAAATTTCTGATTTCACAAGGAAAATTTTCGGATGGCATTTTAGATAAATTCTTTTTTTGAAGATGCATTGTGATGACTGAAGTCAAACACACAGCATGTCAAAACATGTGGGGTGTGGCAGAGGGGGTGCTCAGAAGTTAGTACAGCTGTGAATGCCTAAATTTAAAATTAGGAAAATGTTTAAACCAATAACCTAATATTACTTTTGAAGAACTAGAAAAAGAAGAACAAATTGAACTGAAAGCTAGCAAGATGAAAGAAATAATAAAAATCAGATCAGAGACAAGTGAAACATAATGTAGAAAACAATAGAAATAATAAAACTGAATTGTTCTTTGAAAAGATCAACACAATGGACAAAAATTCAGGTATGGAGACTGAAGACAAAAATAGCAAGATGCAAATTAAAACCAGAAGATAAATGGGGTCATTAATACTGGCCCTGCAGAAGTAAAAGTGGTTAAAAGGAAATGAACAATCGTGTGCCAATATGTTAAATAACATAGATGAAATGGATAAATTTCTAGAAATACACAAAATATCACAAATGACTCAAGATAAAATAGGAATCTGAGAAGACCTACAACAAGTAAAGATTGTGTCAGTTATCGAAAACCTTCCAACAAAGAAAAGTGCAGGGCCAGGTGACTTTACTGGTGAATTCTATCAACATTTGAAGAATTAATGCCAGTTATTTTCAAACTATTCCTAAAAATATGAGAGACCACTTTCTAACTCATTCTATGAGGGCAGCAGTACCCTGATACAAAAGCCAACCATAGTCACCACAAGAAGAGAAAACTATGGACCATAATCCTTTATAAGTATAGATGCAAAACTCCTACACAAAATTCTGGCAAACCAAATTCAGAAACATGTTTAAAAAATTATAAGGCATGGTTAAGTGGAATTTATTATGAGAATGCAAGACTGTTTTGATATTAGATAATTAGTCAATGCAAGATACCAATATTCCACTTTAATAGATCATGGAGAGAAAAAAAATT
This sequence comes from Tonatia bakeri, assembly GCA_004024845.1. Lineage (NCBI taxonomy): Eukaryota > Metazoa > Chordata > Mammalia > Chiroptera > Phyllostomidae > Tonatia > Tonatia bakeri. Next base: position 28,961 of record PVIA01009601.1, read on the forward strand.
CACATGATCATCTCATTTGAGGCAGACATAAAACATTTGTGGAAATTCAACATGCTGACATGAAAATAAAACACTCATAAATCTAATAGTAGAAGGGAACTTCCTCAATATGCTAAAGGGAATATTTGAAAAACCCACAGCTCACATCATTTTCAATAATGAAATAATGACAGACTTACATGTCTTCTAAGAATGAGAAGAGGAATAAGGAATAAGACACAATGTTCACTTTTACCACTACTGTTCAGCATTGTACTGGAAATTCTAGCCAGAATAATGGATGGACAAATGAAAGCAAGGCAGTAAAAAGACAAGCCATCCAGACTGATAAGAAAAAAGCAAAGCTATCTGAATTCATAGATGGCATGATGCACGATCCTATCGAAACAGAATCTAAAAAGAATTTCTTTAAATCTTTATTTTTGTTTCAATGACTTAAGCAAAATTGTGGAGTATAAAAGCAACAAAGTCACTTGTGTTTTTAGATGTCAGCAATTAATAATGTAAGAAGGAAATTAGAAAATTATTCATTTTACTATACCATTCAAAAGAATACCTAGGAAGAAATTTAAGCAAGGCAGAGAAGGATATATACACTGCAAACCACAAAACATTGCTAGAAGAAATGAAAGAAGATCAAAATAAATGGAGAGTAAGCCTATATGCATGGATTGGAAAACTCAATACTACAAAAATGGCAGTACTACCCACGGCAATCTACATACTGAATGCAGTCCCAGTGAAAGTTCCAACAGTCTTTTTCCCCAGAATTGGAGAAGTTGACTTGTAAATTAATACAGAATTGCAAAGGGCCCTAAATAGCTAAAACAATGATAACATTAAGAACAACATTGGAGAACTCAATTTCCTGATTTCAAAACTTTCTACAAAGCTACAGTAATCAAAACACTATTTGCATCTTTATGTCAGTTGCACCTTTGCAACAAGGCCTATTGATCAGCAACATCTAATAGTGAAGTAACCTATGCCAATATAAAGAATAGTATTTTGAAAATGACTTAATTTCATTCCTTATAGGTTTTATCTGCTTCTAGCACACAATGAATTAAAAATGTATAGTCTTGGTGTGAAATAGTTAAATTCTTCATTGCTTTTCTTTTCACTTTGTACCTCTGTGGGAATAGCTAACCATACAAAGTACATTTAACATTTCAATGTGAAATACATAATTTACTTTATCAGAATTTTCATGAGCTTCAAACAAGATAAACATTGGAATATCTGAAGTCAAAGTGTACTAACAAATTTCAGCTTTTATTTCCAACTTATCAATCTTTACTTTCAGTGGCAAAATCATTTTTAACTGAGTAATTAGCCACACGCAGAGATAAAATTATATATTCCTGACTCCCTAGTGACTAAGTATGGGTATGAGATAAAGTACTGGTCATTGAGTTATAATTTTAAAATGTCTATAGGAAAGCTTCGAGAACATTTTCTTGTAAGACTGTGTGACTGAACCATTTGCAATCCCTGCACCTCCTTCATTCTCCCAGGAATTTAAGTGTGATGGATGATAACACGAGTATATCTTGAATGTTATTTGAGAATGAGAGTCAAACCCTTGCTACCCAGAATCATAATGCTGGAACATAAAACCTTAAGAATTATGTGCAATAACCTTGTCACTCCAAATATAGAATATCACCTTCTTATCTTTACAAAGAAGAGAAGCAAGCTTTGATCTTGGTTAATCTTCTATACTTGGGGCCTTTGGTATATGCAGTTAAACCTAATTCCCATTTTTGGGTCTCCTCTAGTGATAACAGTACAAAATCATCTGTCCTTTTCTCATGTCCTATTATTTTATCACTATTTGGAATGGCACAAACTAGTATTTGCAAAGATCTAAATTTGCATTTTATTGGCTGATAGCATGTATCTATAATGAGCAAAATACAGGTATCATGCATATATAAATGGGGGAAAAGTTAATCATCAAAAAGTGAGTACATTTTATCACTATCAATGAGAACAGTCAACACTCACCGGTTAGTGCTTCAGTGAGTTGCATATATGAAGACAGAGGAGAATAGTACCTTCAAATATATATCGATGTCAAAAAATTCACAGAACACAGAAACTGCTCTAAATAATGAGAAACTCGTGCATGTAATGGCCTCAGCTGTCATTTGTATTGAGATTAGATGTATATTTGGAATAGGCAAGAGTTTTTGATCATGCATTGACAAATTCATTTGCACAGAAAGATACAGATGCAGAGGTTATATTGATGTCATATCCATGGACTTAGTACTTATGCATCCCAATGAAAGAGAGGAAAAACAACCTATTACTAATAGAAACCATTTTTTCTGAGAAGAAAATGTTTATACTAAAGAAATAACATTTTAAAATGAACTTAAAATAACTTGTCCTTTCATAAACTCCTTATTTTTAATGGAATAAAATTTTAAAATTAGAGTTAGTAATTTTAATCTTTTTTAAAAAGACTTTATTTATTTATTTTTATAGAGAAGGGAAGGGAGGGAGAAAGAGAGAGAGGAAGCTCAGTGTGTGGTTGTCTCTCACAGGCCCCCTACTGGGGACCTGGCCTGCAACCCAGGCATATGCCCTGATTGGGAATCAAACCAGCCACCCTTTGGTTTGTGGGCCACATTCAATCCACTGAGCCACATCAACCAGGGAGTACTTTCACTCTTAAGTCAATTCTACTGATGATGTGATTTTCATCGAAACTTGTGAGCAGAAAGTGGCAACTCTTCTGGACCCTCTGATATGAAAATGTGTGTCAGAGATGGGAGGTTAAACCCTCTGAGGATTCAGAGGCCTGTCACAGTGGTGAAAGTTTCAGATGTCTAGTCCCTGGGGGCATACTGATATCAGAACACCTCATGCAAAGTAAACTGTCTACCTACCTATCTAGTCTTCCTACCCAAACTATCTACCCTTCCTCCAAGACACAGTGATTAGAAGGCCTATTTTGAAGCTAACACGTAACTCAGTTGGGAATACTGCTCAGCTTATTTATCAGGTGTCTCACAAGGTTTAAAAGAGCAGGGTTGGTCTCCAGAGAAAGTTCAGCTTGTAGTAAAAAAATAGCCTGTCATTTAGACTATAACAAAAGATTCTATGTTTCTGAAGTTACTTATGATGATAAGAATTGTCCATGTAATTTATACTCAATAAAAAAGATTAAAATAAGCATATTCAGGGTGTAATTTATTCTCTGGTTATATTTAGAATTCTAGATTATTGAAACCTTAACGCTGTAATTTAGCTAGAAGCTAACTAGAATGCAATCAGTCCTCCAAAACTGCAGTTTCCACATCCATGGATTCAACCAACCAGGGGTCAAACACATGCAAAAATGTTACATTGTTGCTACTGTGTACCTTATATTTAGTCCAAGGATGGTTGCACTTATACTGAACATGCATGCACATTTTTCTTGTCATTATCCCCTTAACTAAATATTATAACAACTATTTACAAAACACGTACATTGTATTTGGCATTGTAAGTCATCTAGAGATTATTTAAAGTATACAGAAAGCTTTCCACAGGGTATATGAGAATACTAGGCCTTGAATAAGGGACTGGAGCACAAGTGAATTTGGGCATCTGCAACAGTCCAGGACCACTCCCCTGTGGTGACCTGCAGGCGACTGCTAATATACAATTAGATGTAACTGTTTAATTTGAGTCAAAATCATACCATTTTAGAAGTGGAAACAATTAGAGACCCTCTTAACTGAACCTCTCATTTTAGAAGTGTAAAATTGAGGAACAACAATATTTTAATTCATGCAAAATAACACACTTGCAGAGCAAAAACTCTTATTTACTTCTTTCTTCCCAAACCTCTGAATATTGTTTTGTTACCACCCAGTTCCTTAGTGATAGATAATATGGTAAAATTCAGGCAATGGATACTGGAAAATCCATTCCATCTATATACTAAAGAAGTATCCTTTAAATGAAACAGAGGAATGTGACATTCCTAATTTAGAAAACAAAATATAAAATGCATGAATTGATGTTATTAAACATCATTTATATATTAATAATACAGAAAGAAAATATTGATACCTTTGACAAAAAAATAAATATATACTTGATAGAACTTGAAAGGAGAAAGCAGGAAAAAGAAGTATATTACATGAATAAATGCATGTTAATATTGCATAAAAATTTGCAAAAGTAACCTATATGTGGGAGCTGAGTAAATGAGAAATGATACTTGTGAAGGAAATCTTCAGCTAATGTCACCAAAATCAAAAAGACTAGTCAAAAATCAAATCTAGTCTCTGACAATCTATGACAGAAGAATCTCAGTGCAAGTTACAAGGAAGCCCAGAGAGTCCCAAAAAGCCTGACTATGCTGTATCGATTGTCTGTATGATGACAGCTACACACCATGAACTTGATAGTTTCTGATGCACCATGTCATAAGACAGGACTAGCATATTTGAACCCAGGCCTAATAAAATTTAAAGAACACAAGAGGTTGTCTAGACCCCACTGTCACTTATCATTTACTTTTGTTACACTGACATGACACTAAGTTCACATCCATAGCTTTGCTGGGGTTAGGGGTGATTGCTATGACTATTTGACAGAGAGGAAAATTTCAAGGTCTTGTTCAGAGATAAGTCAGATTAAATGTTAGTAAAGCAGAAATTGAGGGCTAACATAGGACAGTGCTAGTCTTGCAAGACATGCTTAAAGAAAATACTTCCCAGGGATCAGGTATTAAAGCATATGCACAGTTATTAATTTGATGTGGAGAAAGACACAGCCTTATGTAGAAATATGTTTAAAGATCTTGGGAAATATTTGTTGAAATTGGAATATGTGTTGGGTACAAGGTTAAGAGGCATGTGTGTTGGCTCATGAGAGTGTATACAAAGCATATGAGTCTTTTCACTCACATAAATGCCCACTGGAAAGATAATAAAAGATAATAAACAAGAAGTGAGAATGACTTGTTCAATGGATGTCAGCCATTCTCTTTTTCTTTCCTGTCATATCAGTGGAAGCATAATGGACCCACAGATAGAGTAGTCTGGGGACAGAATATAGCATCTGCAAGGGCCCAACACGTGTGACTGCCAATCACCAAGACTGATTGATCTATTGCTACTGCTGACTAAATAGTGAGCAAACAGACACAGGACACCAGCCTGGTATATTGTCAGAGTTTAAGGAAAACAAACTGCCATTTTGGAAAAGTTGATTAAACTGAATCCTTTCTACCCTAGAGCGGAAGTATCGTATCCTAAAGGAGATCAATACATATTCCAGATATTGTTACTAACCATTCACAATTCCTTGGCCAAAACCACTATTAGATGCTCACAGAGTATCTTATTTACTGATATGTTATCCTACATAAATAATATCACCTTAGACCAAGGAACTCACTTTTTGACAAAGGATGTATAGCAGTACATAATCAAAAAATCTTCTGATCAAATCACATAACAGATTACTCAGAAACTTCTATCTTGATAATTATAATTATCCTGTTAGAATTATTTCTTTGATGCAGCTAATTTTCCAGCTTAGGGATGTACTCCTGCCAATTTTTGGTACTGTGTATGATATATACTTTGTATTAACAGCCATCAAATAATGCTGTATTTGCAGTGACAGAATGCAGGTCCAGGAAACAAAAGATGGAAGTAGGAGTGGTCTCTCTTTTGCCATCACTTCTGCTGACCCTCTCCAGAGTTTGTGCTTTTATCCCTCAATTTCAGACTGAAGAATTAGAGTTCAAATGTTTCCCAGAGGTGTGGAAAGCTGCCTTGAAGGTCACAGATATGATTTACTAAACCTAAAGTTATAGGTGCCATGTGAATAATTTAGAATTCCCATGTTAGACAAAGAAATTGGCTACCATTCTTGCAAAGGTAATTGATCCTAATTATCCTGAATAGATCTGATTGTTGTGATATAATGAGAACATTGAGTCCAGAGCAGAGAGAGGATTCACTTGGTGTTTACTTATCTTGTTAATTATGAATGTACAATTGCAGCAAAACAACTTATTAGGAAACAAGAAATTTACTGAAGATCTTGAAGAAAAAATTTTCACAGAAACCAAGAGTTCAAATTCCTCAGGAATAAGGGCTTTGGTCGATTTACTTGACAAGTACATTATACCAAAGAAGTGATAACCTAGAAAGGGTTGTCTAGAATGGGTGCTACAGACACGAGATCAATATTAGGACATTGAGCACTGCAGTCATGGGCACTATCGCTTATCCATTAATCTTCCTGTTAAAGTTTTTCTTTTTTAAAAAAAACTATGACACAATACCACTTCATTAATGACAGTGAAGGATGAACACCAGAGATGCTATTAGTAACCTCCCTGCTCCTATTTAGCACTAACATGTGCCTTCTGGCTAATGGTCTCTAAGCATGAATATAAGAAACTTTTTGATGACTTCTTACAATTAAAGCTTTTTGCTCATCCTGCAAGCAAAGGAAACCTCACTTTCTGGGAAATTCGTTCATTCAAAAACAGCTCTAGAGAAGTCATGGACTGAGCAGTTTGGTAAATACCCTAACTTCCATAATCCTTGGGTAGGGAAACTCTGAGGCATGTTCAAAATATTTTTAGAGCACCCTAGCAGAATTAAAATCCAGTTATTCACATCTGTAATCTGCTCAATAAAGCATATTGTACTGGAATTCTCTCTCCCATCTCATTTTGCTGCTTTCTTATCATATCACCTCCCAAAGGAACTCTTTGGAGACCCAAGATGTTGGAGGAGTAAGTGGAAGCTTCACTAACCTCCTCCCAAGACTAACCCGGATTTACAACTAAGTTATAGAAAAATCATCCTGAAACCAACTGAGCACTGGCTAGAGAGAATCTTTATAACTACGGAGAGATGGAAGAAGCCACATCAGCACAGCGTAACCGGTAGGGAGTGCAGAGAAGATGCATGAGGGCTGGCTGGCCTCCCATGGGAGGCAGCTAAAGTGTGGCAGGGATATTTAAGTGGCCAGGGGATCCCCCTGAGCCGTGTGGGGTCTAAACCCCAAGCTGGGCTCCCCAGCCTATAGCACTAGAACCAGGAAGGGAACCCAGATAAGATCCAACTGTGAAAAACAGTGGGGCTTCTGCGCACCCAGAAACTGAAGGCTGGAGATACAGAGAGCCTCATAAAGGGCCAACACACAATATTCCATTGGTAGTCACTGACTCTGGGCTCCAGCAGAGGGAGGACAGAGTGGACTAGAGATGCACGAGGAGAGTCAGGGGCTGGTGGCTCTGGGGAAAGATGTTAAGGAAGAGCTGCCAGGATCCCTGTGGTGAGATCCTGCAGGAACCATATTTCTCAGGCAGAACAGTCCTCTTCAGGTGGCATCAGCCTGAAGGACAACAACAGTCCTGCCCGCAGGAATCATTCTTGCTCCGCCCTGTGGTGCTTCAGCAAGGCTGCTGAGAACAACTTGAAGCTATATCATTGATTAAGTTTAACAACTAAGGCAGATTTCTGGGAGCTCTTGGATTTTAGTCTACCCTCCCCTGGGCCTGGTGCTGGTAAAAACTACTATTGGTGTGCAGGCTGTTCCTTCCTGCACACACACATGCCCAGCAGGGGGAGCCACATGCTGTGGATCACTGATAGCTCCAAACAGGTTGCACAGGGACAGTCCCAAATCACCTTTTCACATTTAAATCTCTCTCATTGTTTGTGTCTGGGAGATGAAAAATTAAGAGAATTCATGCTCTTTCACTGACTAAAATCAATATCAATTCAATTGTATGTAAGCTTCCTCTTTGGACCATCCCCTCCATGCTATGCATTTTGACTTAGTGCACCCAACTCACAGTTAGATATTTATCTTCTGACAACCTGTGACACAAATTGCGGCACACAGCTTGACTTTTTCATCAACAAATATCTTGAGTTATGCTTCTTTTGTTTAACATTTTTTTCTGTCTCTAAGATTACGTCTCTTAATATTATCTACATAATCAATAATCAATACATTCTTGCTGAATTTTATTAAATCCCCCAGTTGTTATTGGAATTTTAGGCAATCTGTCCTTTGTGTGTGCATCAGCCCATACTTCTAGTGTGATGAACTGATGTTCTAAATAGTCAAGGAGGCCTAAGGCTAATGAGGACCGACAGGGACAGCTGTACTGCATCTCTTCCATCTTCCCTCAGATAATGCATTTGTGAATAGTTTCCTCAATGATGCTCCACTCAAACACTGGTAGTGATTTGTAGAAACTAGATAATTCAACTCCCTAGGACAAGATCATGTGGTAAAGATTAATATATTAATTAACATATTAAAGTGATTTATGTTTGAAGTAAAATGTCCGGGGGGTGTGCATGTGCATATGCTTGTGTGTGTGTGTGTGTGCTCTGCTTTCTTTTATTTTATATAACCATGTTCTCAGACCAGTGGAAACTAGAAGCACATATTCCAGTAACATGCTGTATTCCTAGGAATCCAAAGTGGGTACTCCTGGGAAGTATTTCTTGAGATCCAGTTGGAGCCCTTATTCCAGTCACCTATCTGAGAAATTTTCTGTTCTGACAATATACTGTAAAAGATAAAAGAACAATCTATTTTGTCACTCTATTGCAGAATGTGTACTATAATGAGTAACCTTGTACAAAATCAAAGATAATTTTCTTACAGTTGAAATTAGCAAAATCAAATAATATATTTCCTGCTGTTAATATTTAAATTCCTATTGCTTTGACTTCCTTTGTTACAAGGAGCGCATAGATACCTTCTATTTGTTTTATATTTCACACATCTGTGTTTCCCACCTGATAGTGTTTTCATAGTGCTTGTCTACCTAGACATATACACATATACACACACAGATTTTTTGCACAAATGATATGTAAATGTGTGTATACAATACATAAAATACATACATATGTAATTTTTATATGTCTTGTATTTGGCATAACACTTCCAATAGTCAACATGAAATTTTTGTTGAAATGAATTTTTTGTTTAACTATATCTCTATATCCTTTGTATCCTCAAAGATGTTTTCCACTGGTTAGGTTTTTTTTTAATGTTATCTTTTCCAAATAAAAGAAAATTCTGACATTGATTCAGTTAGCCTAAAAGGAGGAGTGTGCATGTGTCTATATTACCTCATATAACAAACAAATCAAAGGGAGGATGATTACTGCTTGGTTTTATAAAAACATGACATCATCAAATACCTAAGCCCTTTGTATATTTCTGTTCTATCATTTTCCTGTCAAAGGACTGACTCGTCCTCATTTAACCTGCCCTTATTTTCCAAGGATGTCTGTAGGAACTCTAGGTATCACATTCTCATGTTTTTATTCTTTCTGGAGGTGTCTGGATCAGGAGAATTCATTGTGCCCATGACCAAGTTCTCTTTATTATTGTCATTGAACATTTTAAATAAATTTATACCAAATAAAATAAGAGTGCCAAAGGAAAGACTTTTACAGAAGACCCCCAGTACTGGCCACTTACCTCATTACCCAGATCTGTGCCATTTGTGTACAGTTAGTAAGTCTGAAAGAGGAAGTAAACAACTGACATTGCCTTGGGCCCATCATGATTTACTCCTCAAGCTGGTCAGGGAGCCTGACAATATCTTAACAAAAAAACAAAGCTGTAATTCCATCGAGATTAGTGATAATTGCTTTCAAAAAACTTCCAAGAGATAAAACTATTAGCAAAATAATTTATGGGTTTATGAGTAAGATGATCTAGTTTAACATTCTTTATATTACTGCCTTGTCTGTGTTTGAATTTATGTATGAAAAATATCATTCATGTTCTTGGCTTGACTGAATAGCCTGTAAATTTATTGGAATATTTATATCAATTCAGTTTTCTTTTGTGTATTTGAAAATAACTCTTCCCCATTTTATACATTTTTATATAGAGTAGTATTTTCATAATTTAACATTAAACACCAGTTAAATTTAGTGAAATCTTTTTATGTGCATTAGCACATAATTTTTTTTATTTATTTTTATTTTTTAATCATTGTTCAAGTACAGTTTTCTCCCCTTTACTCCCATTCCAGCCCGCCCAACCATCCCTCCCTACTCCTTCCCATTACTACCCTCCCCCTAGTTTTTGTCCATGTGTCTTTTAATTTTGTTTCTGTAAACTCTTTCCCCTTTTCCCTTGAAACTCCCTCTTCTCTCTCCTCTGGTCACTTTCAGCCTGTCCTCTATTTCAGTGCCTTTGACTATACTTTACTTGTTTCTTTGTTCTGTTGTTTAGGTTCCTGTTAAAGGTGAGATCCTATGGTATTTGCCATTCACTGCCTGGCTTATTTCATTTAGCTAATGCTTTCCAATTCCATCCATGCTGTTGTAAAGGGTAGGAGCTCCTTCTTCCTTTCTGCTGCATAGAATTCCATTGTGTAAATGTACCATAGTTTTTTGATCCACTCATTTGCTGATGGGCACTTGGGTTGCTTCCAGCACTTGGGTATTGTAAATTCTGCTGCTATGAACATTGGGGTGCATAGGTTCTTTTGGATTGGTGTTTTAGGATTCTTAGGATATAGTCCCAGCAGTGGAATTGCTGGGTCAAAAAGCAGATCCATTTTTAGTTTTCTGAGGAAGTTCCATACTGTTTTCCATAGTGGTTGTACCAGTCTGCAGTCCCACCAACAGTGCACTAGGGTCCCTTTTTCTCCACAACCTCTCCAATACTTGTTTGTTGCATTGTTTATGAAGGCCATTCTGACTGGTGTAAAGTAGTATCTCATTGTGGTTTTAATTTTAGCACATAATTTTTATTCCTTTTCATTTCCAGCTGTATTTGATCTCACAAGGCCAGAAGCATAACCTTGAGAAGGTATTTCATGTATGTTCAAATTTTAGGCTTGTTTTTTCCCTCAATAAATCCATTCCTATGATATGATTGCATATGGATTCTCCAACACATCATAGGCATAGTGATACATCCTCAATTATGATAGAACTAACATTCACCACTACTCAATGGAAATAAGTGTACAGTTTATTTTTCTTATAGATAGTTAATTAAAATCTCTTGAACAGTATTCTCCTGCTAAACACACTTACTTTTGTGATATCCTCTCTTCATTTGTAAGGAACAATTTATTTTAAATTATTATTCAGAAAACTAGACTCCATCATTGATACTGCAGTCACTTTCTAAGGCATTAATTTATAAACTTTATTTTTAACACTAGCTATGAAACAGACAGCACCATTAAATTTGTTGGAAATGTACTGGTACATAAGGCAGATATATTCTGTCTCAGAGCTTACAATCTAAGTGAGGAATATTTCATTCTTTTCCTTGCTAATCACTACATTGCTTCTTAGATATTTGGAACAAAAGCCTCAGGATGAAAAAAGAAATTCAAAGGTTTCAGAATGTATGATACAATAGAAATAAAAGATGAAACAGGTTTCAATGACAAAAAATACCATTTAACATTTTTAATGCATTTATACCAAATACAATAGTAGTGTTTAAAGTTAAAATGTATTGCTATATATATTTTATTAGTTTGTTTAGAATCCTTTTCAGTATAAAAGCCACTCAGAAAAAATATATTCTGAGTTGATCATCATTATATAAAATTGATTTTTAAGGCCCTGAGTTAGATAACATTCAGTAGTGATATTAGACTTCTAAGGTAGAAAGAAAAGCATAATTATATTACTTAGATGTGTGTTTGAGAAAGTAGCTGCAAAGACATTGTACTACCATTATAAAACTTGACTTTGAACCTCAGTAATGTGAAATTGGGGGTGCCATTTAACTTCCTTGGAGTTTAGTTTTATTGCTAGCAGAAATCACACACTATCACTAGCCCTTTATATCCTGGATCCAGCAGATGTAATGCCTGCTTGAGTGTGGTTGGTAGAGTAATAATATAGGTATAATAATTTATAGTTTTAATTTGAACATGTCACCTAAAATGTCATATGATGTGCTTGAGTGTGATGTTGTTACATTACAGAATTACATACTTATGATTTGTTAACAAAAGCTTTTTAATAAAAAAAAAGGTGGTGGGGCATTATTTGTGCTGGACCCTGTATATTTCAGTCCTCATAACATTATCTCCATTAAAGATGGGGAAATTTAGACCAGACAGTTAAATAATGGGTGACTTAGAATTGAAATCTAGACTACCTAACTTTCTAAAACCCTATGCTCCTAACCTCAACTCTGTTACCTCTCTACCTATAAGAAATCTAGACTTTTATCTCTAGATTTTATTTCTCTTTCAAGAGTTAACAAAACAAACAAGCAAGCAAAATATAACCAGAAATATTGAAATAAAGAACAAACTTACAGTAACCAGAGGGGAAGAGGAAGGGGGACAATGGGGGGAAATGGGGGAAAAAGGGAGAAAGGTCGTCAAGGACCATGTATAAAGGACACATGGAGAAAGCCAAAGAAGGGTAGGATTGAGGATGGGAGGTAGAGGTAGGTGGTTTTGGAGAGAGTGGTTGGAGGACAACTACTGTACTTAAAAAAAATAATAAAACTAAGTTCTTCTAACAAATATTTAAACTTATGTGTTTATGTTTGTAATATTCTATTACTACTTTGATTAAATAAATAATTGCTTCATAATGTTTCATGACCCTATTTAGTCAAATGTCCAAACCTCTTGACATATTTTTGATAAGCTTTCTAAAGTTTGATTTTGGTGTGTTGAAATTACATGGGAAGCAATGTCAAATAAAAAAATAACACTAAGCCAAAAAAAAGAGTTAACAAACATAAGATGCACATGGTTCAGATAGAAGTCAGTTTAAAAAGATGTCACCAGCAGAAAAGAACTTTTGTGGCCAGGAAACTTATAAAATGTGAAACATTGTTTATGATACCATGTTTTATAAAATGATTACATGATATTTAAATTTTTAATTTCTATAAAATGATTCTCAGACTGCAAATTAATAATCAAACAAACACAGATGAAATAGAATGGCACAATTCAGGTAAAGGTTTAAAAGCAATTATAAGTGGAAACAAATTATTTATGTTCACATATTTTTTTTAGTATAACAAACTTTTTTTAATGTTCCAAAGTGATATGAACCTTGAAGGATAGTAGTTGTACTTTTAACATCAATTGACTGAGAAAATGTACAACGATGAAAGTTACAGTTTCATATTTACTTACATTTTATAGTTGTGATATTCATCAATCACAGTGACATTTGGATGCATTGAAAAACCATGCCTATATATTAAAATGTACTCACTTGGTCAATAGGGAATGTTTATTCGCATAAATTTATAGACTCCACATGGTGATGTGTAAATTATTTGTTTTAAATATTAGGAGATATTCCACACTTTGATTGCATAGAGGGAAAGAATTTCCACTGTATTCCCCAGAAACAAGAATTTTGTGACTTAGGAGCAATTTCACCTTCCCTGGGGATTTGGGAGAGGAAACTAACTATATCATATAAAATCGCTCTTATCTTTGCATTTTCAGATGTACTTACATACTAAAGGTACATTCTGGTTTTATTCAAAGTGCATTCTCTGCTCTTCGGCATATGGTGAGCTGAGAGGGACGGGCCTCCTCTCTTGGAGAGAACATTGTATTTGTCCACCTGTGCCAGTGATTTGTGGATAAATTTGATTAGAACCATAATGGTCAGCCCACCTGGCCACTCACATAAAGCCACATTTTTTAATTAGTTTTACCAGTAATTTGGTGACATTTGATCTCTATTCATCTGTCTTGTACCTTATTTCTCACTAAATTCTAAATGTTGGAAGATAAAAAGTAGTGTAATTTATTACTCTTGTTAAGAAGTCTGTCATAACCCAATATTTCCAAACTATAAATCTATCAAATATACATCTGAGGTAAGAACCATTCTTGATGAGCATTGATAGAGCTTTACATATGTACTATTTATAAACTCAGTATATTTAAAAAAACTTTCAACGTATGTTTAGTATGAATAAACTTTATGTACAATATCAATTTAATTGTAGTTATATTTTATGTTCATAATAAATTCTAATATTATTTGAAGTTATTTAGAATTGAATATTTAGTAGATTAGATCCAAATACTCTTTTGCAAATATAGTCAAAGACCACATACTTGGAAATTACTTGATATAATTCACCCATGCTCTGGGAGGAAATAAGCAAAACAGAATTTAGACTCTTGGAAGAAACATCTATATGTAGATATTTTAAATTTTAAGAAAGTACCTTATAATTAAAATTTAACTTTATAATATGTGAATCAGTCATAAACTACTGAATACATTAATCATATTTTTGAAAAGGAATAATGTACCCTCTATCAAAGAAAGGGTCAGTGGTTCTATCAGACAGGTGCGATGCATTTTTCTATAGTTATTTTGTATGAAAAATAAAATTTAGTTTATTTTAACTAACTTCTAATTAAGGTTCCTAATTTTACTTTTCAAGCTTGTAGTTCTGACAAGCATGACAGCAAATGAAAGAAAGCTATTATACGCTAAACTGTTTACTGAACATAATTTTCATTGCTAAGGAAACAGCATTTCTTTTCCTTATAGGCCACATTTTCAGGGCCTTTATTTGTTTTTAAAATGTTTAACTCTAATCCAAATTATTTAAGAATTAAAAAGATATTCCACATATGAATTACACCCAGTTGCAAAAAATCAGCCTTGTATTTCATATGCACTTATACATTTATAAATATATCATAGGTTTCAAAAGTGTATTTGAGTATCTTGTGTTTATAGTAAAAAAATGTAATAATTAGTCCTCTATTATTGCTTTTTTACTTTCTTTACCTTTATGTAATTTGTGAACTTTTAACATATTTTATTCATTTTAAAACATTTTTATTTATTTCCTTTTTATGGTTTTTATTGGGTGACACCGATTAACAAAATTAGACAGGTTTCAGGTTCACAATTCAATAACACATCATTTGTACACTGCATTATTTTCATCACCTCAAACTAAGTCAGTCCATCCACATTCATCTCTCCTGTACCCTCCTTCACCACCCTCTAAATGTGCCCCCCCCATATCACCACACTGTTGTCCATGTCCGTGAGGTTTTTCTCTTTTTTGCTCAATCCTTCCACACCCACACTCTGGCAGCTGCCAGCCTGTTCTCTATCTATGAGTTTGTCATTATTTTGCATGTTATTTCATTTTGTCCATTAGAACTACATATGAATGAAATTATATGGTACTTACCTTTCTATGAGCAGCTTATTATACCTAGCATTATGTCCTCTAGGCCCTCCACACTGTTGCAAAATCTCAGATTGTCTTCTTTTTTAGAGCTGGGGAGAATTCCACTGTGTAAATGTACCACAGCGTTCTTATCCACTCATCCACCATTGGCACTTGGGCTGTTTCCAGATCTTGGTGATTGTAAATAAGGCTGCAATGAACACAGGGGTGCATGTATTCTTTCAAATTAGTGTTTTGAGTTTCTTCAGATAAATTTTTAGATATCTGGGTCATAAGGCAGTTCCATTTTTAATTTTTGAGGTAACTCCATACTGCTTTCCACAGTGGCTGCACCAGTCTGCATTCCCTAAATCATTTTTTATTTTTAGTGTTTTACCAACATGTTGATCTATATATCTTAAATTTAAACCCAGTATAAAATCAAGTTTAGGCCTATGATTACAGTTTTTTTAAAACCCCAGAGAGGAGCACTGAAATTTTCTACAGGCATCAGGTTTTGTTATATATTTGTTTTCTCAGACTACCATATTTTCAAAACAGGCCTATGACTACATGAACATTCAGAAACTTGTTTCTGCCCAAAATTTTTGGAAGAAGATTATTCTGTATGCTTGGAGTCACTGGTTACCACACTCTTCTTTAAACACTGTTCCTTATGCTTTGGGTAGTATTTTCTTCTTATTTAAGTTTATAAATTTTCACCTTATCAAGTTCTCTTTATTACCACTGGCAGCCTGCCTAAATGTAGGTTTTATAAGGAAGCATTAAAATGCGAGCTCTGTATTTCAGTGGTCACAGCTATTGCCACTAAAGACAAATTAAAGAACTGTGTGATACCCCATTACTGTTTCATGGGACACTCCTCATAGACAGAATAGGCATAAAAACACATACCCTTCCTCTGTAAAGGGGGAACACAGTTATTTTGAAGGGTGTAACATAACTGACATTTTATTATGACCATATCAAGTGAAAATATCCTACATGTCCACTAACACAGATTCTATTTTGATGTAATTCCTGACCTCCTGGGTTTTTTTATTTTCTCATGTGAGGGAATCAGTCTCCTCATGTTCAAATCATAGCTAAAACTACTTGTTATACAGATATATTAATTCTCTCACTGTGGGTATATGACTCCCCAATCATTTTCAATGGGCTGTTATTTTACAGGAAGTCCAAAGTGACATAAGCTTTCTTTGGAATATAATAAAGGACAAGGAAAAAAGGGAACCCTAAATGATAGGGGACCTATCTATAGGAGCTGGATAACTTTAAAGTGTCCTCAGAAATATATCCTCCACTTTAGCTGACATAATAAATAGGGATCCTTGTCCTGGAACATAAAGAACTAGCTTAAATTCCTGATTTTTGATCATTAGTCTTGGATTTTGTTTTGGCCAAACAGATGAAAGTTCGCACCATTGCTAACACTTTTTAATGAAAAATATGTTGCACATTTTACTCAAATATGATTTTTACCTCATTTGCCTTTTAACAAAAATTCTCACTGCAGACTCTGTTACTTTTCTTTTTATCATTTTTTGGCATAATAACCATATGTGATCCATTTTGGGCCCTTCAATTTACCCAATATATTAGGTTATATAAGAAATGTATGCCATAGCAAGATTGTTTAAGAATAATTATTATCATGTTTATTTCTTTCGCTTACAAATGATTCTACATTTTTCTACAAATATTTCGTACTTCCTGTTGGACTTCAATTATAAACTCTTTATGGGCAGAATTCCTATGGCAAAGGAGAGACTGACTGTATTTTTGCATCTCACACCCCTGGACAGGCCAGATGGCACTGGATTTTGCTGTAGAAATAAGCCAGCCCTCTACTTCATACCACTCGGTAGTTCAAAATATCCCCAGCACTTTATCCTTAACCTGAAGAAGTAATATATATGAGGTCTGTCTGGAAAGTATCCAACCATGTACTATGAAAAACAGACATTTATTGAAGAAGATACAAAATACAAGAAACATTGTATATAGGACAATGATACCTCAGTCCCTTTCAAAATAGGCACCTTGGGACCTCACACAATTCTCCCAATTGCCATGAACTGCCCCATCATATTTTCCTGAATCTCACTGATGGCCTGAAATCTCTCCCCTTTCACTGGTGATTTTAGTTTCGGGAAAATCCAGAAGTCACAGGGCACCAGATCTGGGCTATAAGCAGCGTGAGTCACCTGGGAGATTTAAAGCATCACCAAAAATCTCTGCAGGAGATGTGATGCATGAGTGGTCACATTGTTGTGATGAAACTGCCAATCACCAGTTGCCCATAGCTGCAGCCTTCTGAATCATTTGAATAGCTTTCACGGAGGAATGTTCAAACTTAACGCAAAACTTGATCAGATTCATTGTTCTACTCACTAAGTCATTTTGCATGCGATGGTCACACAGTACACATGCTCAATCAACAGCATCTATTGCCCCCACTGACTGGTAGAGTGAAGTCGTCATTACTCATGCATGTGCATTCCAGTCCACCCTGCTTTGCTGACAGGTTACATCAGTGTCATGCAAACCATTCTTATTATATTAACAATGGTTGGACTTTTTCCAGATGGAAAAATATGTATATATACACACACATAAACACACACACTCAGGATTCATCTATTGTTATTAGAATATTGTTACTAGAAATAAAAATAAATCTTTCAACCATGAAACTTTCAAGCTACCAATTCTCTATAGAGTTTATTTGTGGTCAGGCCTCTCATAATTTAGAAGAAAAAGTTAAAACTGTGTGTTGCAAAGGATAAATTATAACTTTTGAATAAAAATGGTTAGAATATTTTTTCCACATTGACATCATGAATTTCAACCCCAATATAATACATAAATTATATTGAGGTTATACTTCATGGATTTTATTATTAGGCCTTTGATACTAAGTGAATCTTAAAGCTATTTAGTGTTGATAATCACCATTTTACAATATTGGTTAAACAATACTTCACATTAATTGGTAACTTACAGACCCCTCTTCTCTCTCTGTTTCTCTTTTGACTCTCACAGCATCTGCACGTGCATGTTGATTTTTTAAAAAGAAGGACTATATTCACTAAATCTTAGTGATTTGCCTAAGATACCGCAGCTCATAAATGGTAAAACTGAGAGTCTCATAAATTCCAAAATCAGTCTGTTTGTAATAATAATAAAGAACTATAAAGCCTTTAGAAATGCATTTACCACAAAAATTATAACACTTATATTAATGAAAATGTTAAGATTTCGATAGATCATAAAAGATGACCTGAGTAAATATATACAAAATGTTCCAAGAAGATTAAATAATTTATTTCTAGTTCTATGACAGTCCAGTATACCCCATATTGCATTTACAATACTAATAACATTTATATAAGAATTTTAATGTCTAAAAAGGAAAAAATGACTTTTACTTTTGATAAATTTCCATCCCTATATCTTTTCTTTTGTTCTGTATGTTGTTTGTTTTTGCTATTTGTTTGTTTCTTCTTATTTCCCAGGTATTTGGTACATTCATGTTCTTCCAGTTTACAGACATCAAAGGACAGTGATATATTGAACTCATTTACATTAATGAGTTTAACTTAACGATTTCCCCATATATCAATATTAAAAAATTATTTTCTTTTTCTTCAGCTTTATTGAGGTACAATTGACAAAACAGGGGGCAGTTACAAAGTGGAGAGGATGGTATTCTAAAAATAAAAAAATAGTATTTTTTTGCTGGTAATATTTCTTAGTAAGGATCAAAGAATCCTCACTGCACTCCATAACTGAACCATTAGGTAAATGGATATCTATAATAATCTTACACTTGATATTAGTAGAATCACAAATCCTCCTGATATTTTATGACATTGTGGTATGAATACAGACAACTTATATATGACTTATAACATCATTTCACTTACCATGCAAAAATAAAATTATTAGTGTCAGGGATTTTAGTTAGTTTTGGAGCTGGGTAGTATTGGAGCCAGATGGTGTTGGAACTGGGTAGCCTCTTGAAACTTTGAGTCTTCTTGTCTCAACAGTAATTGCTATAATGCTCTATTGTTTTCTTGAAGAAAGGGAAAATATTAAAAGCTTGTTCTGTTTTGCTCTTCAAATCTGGCTTCAGTGCTATGAAGGCAGCAGCACCGAGAGGCATGCTTACTGTGATACATACACACTGTGCTGCCAGGCAGAGCTCAAGTGAGGTTAAGAAGCTATCAACAGGAAGTTTGAAACTGCTGCACTTTAAAGTTATCTTCTAGCTCCAGGAACATTTGTCAAAAGGAAACATTCTGACGAGAATAAATTTGGGGGCTTATTTATTGGAGAGGCTTTCAGCATTTATGTCTTAACAGGCTCAGGAGGTGTTTGTATGTCTTTGAGAAAGTATGTGTTGTAGCTAGTTTTCTTTATTTTAAAACTCTCTTTGTGTATTCATTTTTATTTTTGAGCTTAGAGGTACTCACATTTTTTGGTTTTATATCTATATAATAAAATAACTATAAAAATTAACATTTTAAAGAACAGATACATAAACTTTTAATTAAACACACACACTGATGGGCCTTGGCACAAATTTATTTCATCTTACATAAATTCTTATTATGTATCATGTTAACTTGGTTATTATAATTTTATTGAGATGCATTTTATATAAATAAAATTAACCTTTTTAAATAAAACAATTCAATGGCATCTAGTGTATTTCCTACGTTGTGCCACCACCACTCTATTTAATTTCCAAATATTTTTGTCACTGCAAAAGAAAAACTTCTACCATTACGCAGTTACTAACAATTTCCCTTCTCCCCAGTCCCTGGTAATCACCTATGTGCTTCAGTCTCTACAAATTTTCTTATTTGGACACTTTGTATAAATAAAATCAGGCAAGGAATGACCTTTTATGCCTGGCTTATTTCAATTAGCATTGATTTAAAGGTTCATCTATATGGTAACATATCAGTTCTTCAATCATTTTATGGTTTTTTATAGATGACAATCCATTTATAAATTCATATTTTTATTAGTTCCTCAATTTATGTTGCTTTATCAATTTATCATTTGTCTTTACTTTCATTGTTGACATTATTGTAGATGTCCCCATTTGCCTCCCCCCTTCCCCTTCCTCCTAACCACTATCCCCCCTTTCCTCTGGCCATCACTACACTGTCTTCTATGCCCATGGGTTACACATAAATGTTTTCTGGTTAATTTCTTCACTCTCTCTCATCTAGTCACTCCCTCCATTTTCCCCTCTGACAGCTGTCAGTCTGTTCCATGTATCCATACCTCTATTTCTGTTTTGCTTGTCAGTTTGTTTGGTTTATTAGTTTCACATGTAAGTGAGATCTATGATATCTGTCTTTCCCTGATTTTTATTTCACTTAGCTGAAAAATCACCAGGTCCACCCATGCTTTTGCAAAAGGTAAGGTTTCCTTCTTTTTTACAACTGTGTTCCATTGTTGTAATGCATCATTAAATTAATGGTACATTAAAATGTTAATTTTCCATTCCATTGTGTGAATGTATCAATGCTTTTTCAGTCTCTTATCTACTGGTGGGCACTTGGGCTGTTTCCAAGTCTTGGTTAATGCAAATAGCCCTACCATGAATGTAAGGATGCAGGTATTCTTTCAAATTGGTATTTTGGGATTCTTAGTATATATTCCTAGAAGTTGGATCACTGGATCAAAAAGTAGTTCCATTTTTAATATTTTGAGGAAACTCCATACTGTTTTCCATAGTGGCTGCACCAGTCTGCATCCCCACCAACAGTGCACAAGGATTCCTTTTTCTTTACGTCCTCACCAGCACTTGTACTTTGTTGGTTTGTTGATGGTAGTAGCCATTCTGTGTTGTTTGTGGATTTGTTGGTGGTAACCATTCTGGCAGATGTGAGGTGATATCTCATTGTGGTTTTAATTTGCATTCCTCTGATGATTAGTGATGTGGAGCATCTTTCCATATGTCTCTTGTCCATCTACTTGTCCTCTTTGGGAAAGTGTTTGTTCAGATTATTTGTCCATTTTTTAAATTCAATTGTTCATCTTCATGGTGTTGAATTGGGGAAGTTATTTGTATATTTTGGAAATTAACTTTTTATCAGATGTATCACTGGTAAGTATGTTCTCCCATTCAGTGGATTCCCTTTTCATCTTCTTGGGGGTTTCTTTTGCTGTGCAGAAGCATTTTAGTTTGATGTAGTCCCAATTTGTTTATTTTTTCTTTTATTTTCATTCATCTTTTGGTAGAGAGTTAGGTTGTTTCCATCTTTTAACATTGTGAATAGTGTACTATAACCTTTAGTGGATGCGAATCCCTTTGAATAGAATTGTTACTTTATATATTTTGACAGGATTTTGTGTAATATTTGGCACAATGTGTTCTGACATTAAATAATATAAGATTTTCTTGACTATAGATAAAATATAATCAGATATTCCTTGCTTAAAGAGACAGACAAATCAAGTATTAATTGGGCAATTATGGTTATCTTTTCTTACTCATATTTTTCACCAGTGGAATTATACTACCTACTTCTAACAAAATAGTGATTGTTGGACAGATGGACAATTAGGAGGAAAAGAATACTAAAAGTTCAGTTGAATATATTATGAGAATTCCAACATATAGTTAATTTATCCTTCTAGACTTACAAATTTATTCCCAATGTTAACCATAGACATTATTAATTAATGTAATAAATGAGTATGACTTGATATATTTATACAACTATAAATGAAAAGAGGAAATATCATTTTAAGTCTTTTTAAAGCATCTACTATGACTCAATAAGGTTAAAAAGGAAAAAAATATTGCTTCTACCTTTAAAAATTCGCAATTTAGGAAGTGGCATAAAATGATCTGTAATAAAATTTGACAAATTATATGTCAGTAAATATTACAGAAAGAAAATATTGTTAATTATTCAGGGAATCGGAGAAGGCTTTTAAAAAGTAGTATTTGGGTGATACATACCAGCACAGTTATTAGAGAACTAAACACAGCTTTCACATTTCATGATGAATTAATTTTGCAAAATATTAAATTTATCTGCTTGGTCTTTTCATTCTAAAAATCATTTGTACTTATTTTAAAAAATTAAGAACATTAATATAATATAGTAAAACAGCTATTTTTTTAGAATGCTACTAAATTATTTACTTCATTAATGTGAGGTTTATGCAGAGATTTAGGAATCTTTCACCATGATTATCAATAAAAATGCACATAGAAAAGTTAAATTTAAGTGGTACTTAATAGGAAGCATGTGTTAGAGAAAATTGTCTTCTGGGAATACTTCTTAAACACATTTGGAAATATCAAGAATATTGTAAGTGCACCAATAAAGATTTATTTTTCATAAGAAAATATACTACATTATTTAATGTTACAACAACATTAAATACCATTTTATGAGAAAATAATGCAGCAAGTGTGGTGTCCAATGATTTGTTTTAAAAAATATGTATACAAGGTGGAGGGGGCAAAAATGAAAAGATTCCTGCACTACATGAGTATTCTAGGAACCCATCTGTATCAGTGTACTAGCTGGAGTTGTTATGAGAGGCTGCATTCAGCTCCAGTGAAATTTTTTTGAAGACTCTTTCAACGCGTTTGCCCATTTTTTGATGACTGATTTACAAGTACAAATATGTTTGCCCACACCTTGCTGAGTGTTCAGCACTTTTTGACCAAAAACAGCATAATCCCTATGCCTCACCCTCCCTATTCACCAGATCTCTCACTGAGCAACTTTTTTTTCTTTCCCCAGATGAAAAAAAGTCCTCAGAGGAATACATTTTGCCAATGTGGCAGAGAAGAAACAAAAAAAATGGCATAAGCACTAAAAAGCATCAAAATTGACAAGTTCAAAAACTGTTTGGGGCAGTAGGAAAAAAGTCTCGATGGGTGTACTGCATCAAATGGAGAATGCTGTGAAGGTGATTGAGCTTTAAACATGTAAGAATAAATCCACACTTTTTTATCAATATATTCTGGTTTTTGTGGGGTGCCCCCTTGTACACTATTTGTAATTACAAAGCATGCTGTTGAAGAAGCATGAGTTAATGAGAAGAAAGTTTCCACGATGTATCCAAAAAGAAAGGATTCTCATATGTGAAGAAATTTTAAAAAATTTTTGATTAAGTTCAAACTTGAATAAGTTCTAGAAAAAACAAAGGAAGAAACTAAATTGTACATAAACCTAGAACAGGTGGCAACAGCAAGAAGAACAACTGCATGTGATTACTGTGATTCTGAGACTTACTGTTCTGCCCGATGGCCTCAGCAGGACTTTAATGATCAGACATGCAATACGCAGAGAAAAATATGTATGTAGATCACACTAATGAGTGCAGAAAGATGGAGTTTCATAAACTCCAGATATGGGGGAATAGTGAAGGTTTGGTAAAACTTAAAAATCAAGGAACAATGAGGTAGATAAAGAAAGCTTCTGAGAAGAAGGAATTCATGAGGGTTAAAGGAGAGGTGATACACCTAAGCTAAACATGAACCTCAGGGTTTCCTCCAATAAATCATCATTTTTATTTACTTCTAAATAAGCAAAAATTATTTAAAAATTCCAGAATTCACAGTGGTATTCTTATGGTTTAATAGAACTTCAAGGGAGTTTCCAGTGACTTTTCTGGATACACACAGTACCAGAAACCTCTGAGTATGTGTGCTTAATACATGGCTTTTATGATTGACTCTTAAACTGAAAGGAAAAAGGCAATATAGCCTTCTGTGTGCCTTTTCTTGAGCACAGACTTGATTTGTACAATGTCCTTGAATTTTTGCTTTACCAGCTGTTGTCTTCTGATAAGTATGTTTCTGTTTTTTGCAGAAATTGACATTGCTGACCTTGTAGTCTTTTGCTATGGAAAGGCTGCCACTGGCAGTTGCAGATTAATACCAGCTCAAATCTTGTTGTTTTAGATTAAGGTCTTTAGGTTAAAAAAACGTAATTTGTACCCCACTAGGTAGTATAGAGAGAACATGATAGCAATTAATCCTTTTCTTGCTGATGACAATGATAAAATACCCCTTGTTGCCTTCAATATCTTTGTTAATATTCCAAAAGGAAAATTTACTTTCCCCTGTGTTTATTTATAGATAAGTATTTTTCATAACTTCAAAGTGTTTGATGTTAAAACTTTTAAAGACATTTTTATTAGGAATATGTCACTGTTATTGCAGAAATAACTTGTGAAAACAAATTATTTATAATAAAACCTAATTTTAATGAAATACAAACCTCTTGTGTAAGTAAAAAAGATTGGTAAATTTTTTTTGCTCTACCATTATATATTACAAATTTGGAAAATTCAAATATTTCTAACAAACATTAAGTATGCCTAATAAAGTAAAGCCAGTAGTGTGCTTAGTTTGGACTTAAATATTTGAACTTGTCACATTTTCATTACATTTTGTCAGTTACTATAGTATTCTCAAAACTCCCCAGTTTAGTTTACAGTGTACAACACATAAACTTTATTAGTTACTAAATGTTACATGGCTTCTGTTAAATCAGAGAAATTGCTAGTATAAAACATATAGCATATCTCATTTTCTCTAAACTACCTACACTGTCCACCCAAACTCAGTAATCAACAGATACAATAGAAAAGAAAAGTAGTAAAATTATTGAACTATAAAGGACAAAGAGAGTGGCTACACCAAGGGTAATGTTCTTCAATCATCCTACCCTTGGTAGGATGTATGTTTCATGGGGTATGATGACGGCACTTTGTGGATATACGGTGACTGGTAATAAAAGCTCTGTTAGTACACACCCATTAGTCATAAATTTCTTGTGATTGTTAACCATTAAATTTCTTATACTAAGGAAAGCCAAAGAGATCATTTTAGATGTCTGTGTTTTACAGAAAAAAAGGATTTCACTACTTACAACAGTCCCAATTCATGACAGGAGCTCTATCTTATTTCTTTTGAATTGAATCAGCACTGCTGTATTTCTTCCAAGATTATTACCTCAGAAGTGGAATGCAATCATCATTGACTTGTTAATATCTAAGACTTACTTTAGGGGCAAACTATTATTTAAATCATAGAACTCCCCAAAATGATGGAAAATCAAATTGTAACTAAAATAAGAGATTGAAATGTCCTTGTAGCCTGGTCTTACTGAAAAATATGATTATTTCTTCTGCTTTATCATAGTATTTGTAATTTCAAAAACTAATCAATGTTTCTCTTTTTTCTCATCTCCTAAAAGGAAGTAACCACAAATGAAAGTCAGTGAATTTTGCCAAACATAGTTCTAGGTGTATCCTTTAGTGTGACAGTGGAATAATTGGAGAGATGAGAAAAAAGGTATGAAACCATGGACTTACTTGAGAGTTTCTAAATTCAGAAAAGTTAGTTTCTATTCAAGATTATTTTGGCTATTTTTATTTCAGACCTTTAAAAACAATTGTTTAAATAATCTTGTGAATTTCTTCAGAAAAAGAATGCTGGGATTTTGATTAGTACTGCATCAGACGTAAACATCAAATTGAGCAAGAAATTATATCTTAATAACATTGAGACTTTCATTCTACAAATTTTCTGAACGATGTTTTAGAGTTTTCTGAAAAGGTTTGTATGTGTTTTGCTTTATTTAGCCCTAACTACTAATCTATTATAAATGATTTTAATTCTGTATATTATCAAAACTACATGTTTAATTATATTACTATATGCAACTCATAATAACCACCAGCAGGATACTATCAAAATCATAGCAATAGTTGACTAGATACATAAGTCATAGTATAATCATGATTTAACTCATACAACTTAACAAAATCTAAACTATGTTATTATACATCAGAATACTGGTTAAAAAAGATAAGAAAATAGCAAACTGAAGGTGGTTTCTAGCTGCTGTAACATTCTCTTTATTAATCTAAATGTTAGTTACATAGTTGTGTTCAGGTGATAAAAATCCCTTGATTTATCTCAATGGTCATATTATGACTACCTTTCTGTATGTGTACTAGACTTAAATTATTTCTCCGTAATAGGTTATTCATTGGTTTGTATCATTCCGTCCTCCTCATCTTTTCATATCTATGTGCAAAGAAATGTGCTAGGATTTCCCATCTGAAAAAATATTTGCCTCTATTTCTCTTCTCCCCCTTTTGATAAGAAAGTTGCCTTTGTTATCTTCACCCTAATTAAGTCTTCAATCTACAGTAGTCTAACTTGCATCCAAAATTCTAATGAAATTTTATCTATCAGTCTTCTAAAATTTACTGTTTCAAAAATCCATGATCATATCTCTGTTCCCAGTTTAATTAACCTTGGAGTAATTTCTTCTTTTGAAAATGCTCTCCTATACAGGCTTCTATGAGAGCACTGGAAGCACTTTCTCAGTCTCTTTTGCTGGGGTCTCATCCTTTATCCAACATTAAAGTGCTGGAGTGCTCCCCAATCTGCTCTTTTCTTTATTTCTGCTCTTTCCTAGATAATTTCATCTGGCTTTAACTATTGGGCATATGCAAATAAACCTCCTAATGCATATGTCCAGCTCAGAACCTTCTTTCTTGAATTTGAGGCTCATATTTTCAATGTCATACTTAACATTATAATTAAACACACACATTTTTAAAAACTGGATTCAATACTCAATTGTGTTACATTTGCAGTGTTCTGTTTTATTAATGACATAGCATCCACCATCACTTGATTTAGCCAATAATTCAAGAATCGTAACAAATTTATTTCTTTCCTTAATTCTTGCTGTCAACATTGGCATGGGTGATGATGCAAAGTAAACTGTTAATACACTCTGCTCTACCCCTTTGAATGACAAAGTAACACTCTACCAATGATAATTATTTGATTGATCCAATATGACTCATTCCAAATGGATGCTAATGTCTATCATAAATATTAGGGTATTTCTTATAATTTTTAACTTATGTCATTTAATAAATTTTGAGTGAATATCAAATAAAAAAGCAGAAGGCAGAAAATAATCATATTTCTTTGTTCTCTTTTCTTGAAAATAAAGTCCAGATTCATCATCAGTGTCTTCTAAGGCTGAAAAATAATCTTATGTTATACTCTTTCTTTCTTCTTCATAATTCAGAATGTATAGTATGGTGTATACCTACAATTTTATACAAATATGCTACATGATCCAAGGATTTCTTTGATATGCTAAATATAAAAACCATTCAAGAAATGTTTTATGTCTCATGTAGTACCTTCAAAACACACAAAAACTTTACTCAATGCACAAACTAAATCCAGTAAATGCAGCCATGCATATCAATAACACTAATCATGAAGGGGTATGCCCCTTTTAGTTACATTTGAAGAATGCACCTTATCTTCATCTAGAATTACACTAACATTCCATTAGGAATTTTACTGAGCCAACCTTATATAAGGTAAGAAACTCCTACTTTGATCAATGATGAGCAATATAACCTTAACAAGAAGATAAATATTAAGGAAAATAAGAGGGCGTTGACCTGTGATGCTGTGTACTTTTTCAAGATCCTCCACTTTTATAGGAATAATAGTTTTTATTTAATGTGGAAAGGAAATCCAGTATATAATTTTAAAATTTGTTCTGTGAGAGTATTAATGTAGGCTTTAGGTCAAAACCTGAACATCATATAAGAAAGCCAATAAAGATCACTCAACACAGAACAATGAAATATAAGCATAAATGTTACCCAAAGTTCTCAATGATTGAGGATTACATAATAAAAAACAAAAAAACACTATTTTTGTAGTGAAGCTTCAGAAATATTGGTCAATATTATAGACATTACAACAAATAAATAAATATTTACCTTTTGAGTTATAAAATATTCTGAAATACTTAATATTGATTAAAAAGTATATATTTTAATAAGTATATTGAAATGTATAACAAGATGACTTTGTCATTAATATTAGGCTTATCTGTTAGGAATAACATTATATCATAGTGGGAGACTTTATTAAAAACAAGAAAACATTTTTTTTGTTTTTTGAAAATCCGTTACTAGGTACAAACAGTAAATATGCAGACATACTAAGAAACAGTTGTTAACTGTTATGAACTGGAATTGCACTGGCAATAGGTGAGAAACATAAAAAGATGATAAAGACGATGTTAGCAAATAAATACTTTGGTCCACTAGGGGAGAAAATTAAATTAAGCACTTGGAAGAAAAAGAAAAGTTTCTTCTTCATAGTTTTAAACCTTACTGGGAAATGAATAAAAGCAGTGCATTGAGCCCTCATGATTCTTCCAAGCCTAACACGCATGAATCATCATCTACGAAGGGGTTAGAAGAAGGTGCGACTGTGAGCCTCATTGTGCTGTCTTCACTGCTTAACAACATATTAGACGTGGAGATACAGAAGGAGTTCTTAAACAAGGAAGATTAATTAATTCAGTTGTATAGCAAATTTCATCAGTAGACTTAATAAAGTAAACCAGGAAATACAAGCCATAAACATAAAAAGATATTTGAAGTACATATAAACAAGAAAGAATACTATCCAAAAAATATCAGGAAAACACACAAATCATTTAAAAAAAGGCAAACAAGTGTGGCATAATATCAATACATAAATAGTTAAATTACATAACCCAATAACAAAATGGTTAATAAGTATATCTTAAAATATTAACCTAATATTGTAAAATACAAATTAAAATGTTAATAAAATACCTTATCAATTTTATTTGAATAAGTTTTAAATCTATTATATCATATTGTAAGAATATGAAATATGAAACAACTCATACATGATTATA
Source organism: Tonatia bakeri (assembly GCA_004024845.1). NCBI lineage: Eukaryota > Metazoa > Chordata > Mammalia > Chiroptera > Phyllostomidae > Tonatia > Tonatia bakeri. Next base: position 57,949 of record PVIA01009601.1, read on the forward strand.
GAATTAAATTTATTCTTCTGGGTGGTGGTCTAGTTTCATTTTTCTGCATGTATCTGTCCAATTTCCCAAACACCATTTATTGAATGAATTATCTTTAGCCCATTGTATGTGCTTGCTTCCTCTGTCAAATGTTAATTAACTGTAAAGGTGTGGTTTTTATTCTGGGATCTCTGTTCTGTTCTATTGATCTATGTGTTGTGTTTATGCCAGTACCAGGCTGTCTTGACTACTATGCCTTATAGTTTCATATTAGACAGTGTAATTCTTCCAACTTTGTTCTTCTTTCTCAGGATTTGCTGTTGCTATGCAGGGCCTTTTGTGTTTCCATATAAATTTATGAAATATATGTTTTAGTTCTATAAAATACATCATTGGAATATTGATAAGAATTGCACTGAATCTGTACATTGCTTTGGGTAGTATGGACATTTTAATGACGTTAATTCTTCCTGTCTATGCACACAGTATCTGCTTCCACTTATTTGTATCTTCTTCCATTTCTTTCTTCAGTGTCTTATAATTTTCTGAGTACAGGTCTTTTATATCCTTGGTTAGGTTTATTCCTAGGTATTTTGTTATTTTTAAAGCAACTGTGAATGGTATTGTTTTCTTAAGTTCTTTGTTAGCTCATTATTAGCATCTGAAAATGCAACTGATTTCAGAATATTAATTTTATATCCTGTACTTTGCTGAATTCATTTATCAGTTCTAGTAATTTTTTTGTGTGGAATTATTGAGGTTCTCTATGTATAGTATCATGATTAAACAATTATATGTTAGACCCAAAATCATAAAAATCATAGAAGACAATAGGCAGCAAAATATTGGACATTGCTTGTAACAATATTTTATCAGATAATCTCCTCAGGCAAGTAAAACAAAAGATAAAATAAACAAATGGGACTATATGACACTAAAAAAAATTTGCACAGAAAAATTGTGCACATCAACAAAATAAAAAGACAACACACAGAATGGGAGAACATATTTGTTGATACTTCTTGTAAGGGTTAATGTCCAAAATTTACAAAGAACTTACAAAATTCAACACCAAAAAGGAAACAACCCAATAAAAAATGGGCAAAGGATCTGAATGGACATTTCTCCAAAGAAAACACACCCATGGCCAATAGACACGAAAAGATGCTCAACATCACTAATCATCAGAAAAATGCAAATTAAAACCACAATAAAGATACCATTACACACCTGTCAGAATGGCTATCATCAATAAATCAACAAACGACCAGTGCTAGCAAGGATGTGGAGAAAAAGGAATCCTCATGCACCGCTGGTGGGAATACAGAGTTGTGCAGCCACTGTGGAAAGCAGTATGGAGACACCTCAAAAATTTAGAAATGGATCTGCCTTTTGACCCAGTGACCCCACTTCTGGAAATATGTCCAAAAGAAGCCAAAACACTAATTCAAAAAGAACATAAGCACCCTTATGTTCATAGCAGCATTATTTACAATCACCAAGTGTCCATCAGTAGATGAATGAATAAAACAACTATGGGACATTTACACAATGGAGTACTACTTGGAGAGAGAGAGAGAGAGAGAGAGAGAGAGAGAGAGAGAGGGAGAGAGAGAGAGAGAGAGAGAGAGAGAGAGAGAGAGAGAGAGAGGGAG